>OOFC01051509.1:0-21934 GCA_900323345.1 Pseudochromis fuscus
TGGTACAGGGGTGTTGGTACAGATGTGTTGGTACAGATGTGTTGGTACAGATGTGTTTGTACAGGCGTGTTGGTACAGGTGTGTTGGTACAGATGTGTTGGAACTGATGTGTTGGTACTCGGTGACAGTTTGTGGTTAAAGTTTTGTGTGAGTGAAGAAACACTTTAGAGAAACATCAGGGTTCAACTTACTTCTTGGCTATTGGTTAAGGGGCCTTTGTTGTCATAGACACAATGATAAATACTTCAGTTTAAGAAAAAATCACAAACACGAGTTTTGTTGTTTGTTTTTTAAATGACTGGTTTTACCCGGCACTTTGTTGGTTTTACCTAATTAATTATTTTTATCAGTATATTGTTTGCTTTATTGCACATTTTGTTGTTTTTACCTTTATTTTGTTGTTTTAACCAGTGTTTTATTTGTTTTACATAGTATTTTGTTGTTTTTACTAATATTTTATTTGTATATTTTATCGTTTTTACCAATGTTTTATTTGTTTTACATAGTATTTTGTTGTTTTTACCAGTCTTTTTTTTGTTTATCCTCCACATTTTGTTGGTGTTACTCTGGATTTTCTTGGTTGTTTCCCGTTCTGTCGACTCATCCATCCACCCTGACCTCTTCCCAACACTGCTCCATAATAACATCATCTTCCTTTGCTCATGATGTTGTCACATAATTGTTCACACATGTTGTGAAGTTCTCTCCATAAAGACAGACGGCGTCATTCCTCTGTGGATAGACATGACAAATATTTGAGGGAAATGGCAGTTCTTATTTCCCGTCACACTTTTTTCTCCCTGTGCAGGCCGAGCTACATAATTCAGCATCAGCTTCTTGTTTCACCTGTTTCTCTTTGTATAATTCATGGTGCATGGCTCGCATGCACTGCAGACTTTTGCATTATTGCCATCTACAACTGCCAACCACAGCACGCTTGTAAAACATTGAAGCAATGCTTGTTAGAGACAATCATCCTCAAAAAGTCAACAAAACCCCTGTAGTGTTTACAGTTTATCACTTGTACCAAAGGAACCAAAGCTGAGACTGTGGTTGCAACTTCTTATTTTATTTTTAAAGATATTTATTATCATTTCAAGATCACAAGTTATTTTTTGATAGAGATAACAAGGCTTATTTTCTCATAATAATGATGCAATCTATTTCTTCTTTTAGTAGTTTTAGTTAAAAGAAAAAAACAGTCAGAATATTACTTCAGTTGAGGAGTGGTTAATTATGAAGAACTCAGACATGAGCATCTAGTTTATTTAATCCTACTGGATTTAAGCCCAAGTCTGGGAGGATCAATAACTGTGAGACGGTGGTGTCTCTGCCTGTGTCAGACCACTGATCAATAATGGGTCTTTGTCATTATACTTTCAGCTTAAATCACTTGGTACAGTCGTGAAGATGAATCTACCCCCACTGGGAATCCATATCACTGATAAATAGCATTAGTTTCTTAGAGGAAATTATTTTTGGTTTTCTCGGGGCAATGCCTTAAATAAATAAATAAATAAATATGTAGTTAACCTGATATCTGTTGACACTGATAGAAAACTGTGATCTGACGTCAGTGGTAGCTGGAGGTTATCTGAACATGAACAGATGTCGTGCAGGAGAAGAACATGAAGCAGATCTCTGACACGTACATAAAACAACACCTCCTGCAGAGCACTGGGATACACCGGTGTCACAAAGACATTTAAAAGAAAGAATCTACAGATAAAAAGATAAGAACATGCAGAAATAGCTATGTGAGACTACTACGTCTGCAAGAACAGACAATATAAACCAGATATAATGTCAAGAAAAGGTTGTGGAAGGAATTCACATTTTTCCTTCTTACTTTAACATATTTTCAGCAGGGATTTCCTCCTTCCTCTGTCCTATTGTTTGCATTTATCTGGTACCTACAGGCACAGCTCGCAGACAGAGATACTAAATATTCTGAGTGTCAGCACACATTATCAGACTGTGGTGCACTTCCCCTCAGCAACATACCAATTACCAAGTCCTTACATTCGTAGACGAGGTCAGCAGATTATTGACTGAGAATTATTCCTGGCACAAATAAATCACTCCGTCTACTAGGTGCATTTTTCCGTTTATTTGCTCTGAGCTTGCCTGACACCTTGAGCAAGTCATCGGTTTAAATCATAGTAAGAGTGGAAAGTTTAGAGGAACTTGAGATGTATTTAAATTGAAAATGAAATGAATTTGATTCATGCCAGTGAATGATGAGAGAGAATGAAGAAAAGCTAATGGGCTCAGATTGTCAGAAAAACTTCAATATCCTTTTCACCTGTCAGGTCTATTGAGAGTCTTCAAAAGGTCATGCATCAGTGTGTTGAGATCAGTCAACCAGGAGCATCTCTTTCAGAAAGAGAGACAGGCAGAGGAAGCCTCTGAAACTACTTGAAAGTTTACGCTCACTCACATTATAAATTAAAGTCCTATAGATGCATTAAACACCTCCTCACGGTGAGAAGGTGGGTTTCTGAGGCTGTGCAAATATACAGACGCACAGCTAATTGGATATAAAGTTGGGATTGTGTCCACTGGTGCCCTCTAAGTCTGACCGCCCTCTGAAAATGCCACCTTCTTGTTAAGACATGGCAGAACCAGCGATAAAAACCACGGCGTAATGAGACAGAGCTGACACTTTAATATTGATCAAAGCCTCTCAGCACAGCAGGAGACTGTTTGGTGGATGTAAAAGCTGTTTCTGCAGCTAACATTGTCTGCATTTTCACTGTAGGATGTTGCCTTTAATTAAAAACATGCTACAGTACAGAAAGTTTTACATCCTAAGTGGACAAAGCTGTAATCAAAGAAGTCAGTACGTGGTAATATAGTTTTATTTTAAACCCTGTTTCCTCAGTGTGTCCACCATGGATGAAGATGAAGACATCAGCACATAAAATCCTTACTATGCTCTATGTAAATGCATATGCACAGAAATTACATCAGACATATTCACACTGTGTTAGCAAAGCAATAATTCTCCCTTTGCCTCAGTGACTAAGGCATTTGAGTAATCTGCGTCTACCACAGAAAATGCTGAGTTCTCACCATTTTGAATAAATTGAGACATAAGAAATTGGATTTAGCTGTCCTAAAAGTGTTTCATCTGTCCTTAAAGCAGAAAAATGACACAAAAATTAATTTTGCTCTTCCTGATAAACACTGTGAAACACACAGAGGAGGGACTGGCTCTGAAATGAATTTCAGCTTAACGCAAACACTTTAGCATTTGCCAAGTCAGCACGAGCTGAAAGGAGTAGTTACACATTCAGCAAAGTTCAATTAGAGTCAAGGTGTGTTGAGATGAAAGGTGTTAAAAAAGAAAACACTTGTTAACATTGTGGCCATGTTCACAAAAGACACTTGCAGGAGGAGCTCACAGTTTGAATACAGAGCAACAACGTCCAAGCAGAAAACTTAGCTTGGCTCAGCTCTTACTGCAACACAGCACCAGTCAGACGGATTCACACATTTCTGCCAAATGCATATTAATACTATGACAAGGACAAGCACAGAGTGTATATTTAATGCTGAAGTACACAGAAGTGCAATACCACCAATGGCCACTAGATGTTGGTTCCAATTGACTTCAATTCGAAAACCATATTTTCAATCATGAAATACTCCCACAAGTCATTCTGATTTCACTAGATAAAGTTAATTCTTCCTCTCAGTGATCTGCTGGTCCATCTGAAAATCATGTATCATTAAGGAGATATTAGACTGAGAGCAGAGGCTGATTTAAGGGTCTGCTCTCTAGCAATTTACAGGTGGTTTGGAGGCTCATTCATCTTAGACAGTGTCCTCAGGTTCAAGGGTCAGACGCACCACTTCACTCCTCCCTTCATATCCAAATATGGTCACTTCCTGCTCCAAAAAAACAATCTGACAGCAATCGCCTGGCTTCAATATGTGAGTACACAAATCATTGGATGACGTCACCGTGCCTACGTCCACCTAGAGCACAGGTGTCAAAGTCGTGCCGTGGAGGGCTGAGACCCTGCAGGTTTTCTTTCCAACTGGCTCCTGAAGCAGGTGAGTTTAATGACCTCCTTCAGGCCATGGTTCTCACCCGGAAAAGGGTGGATTGCCCACTCCGGGTCGAGGCGGAGGTCCTACCCCAGGTGGAGGAGTTTAAGTATCTCGGGATCTTGTTCACGAGTGGGAGTAAGATGGAGCGGGAGGTCGACAAGCGGATCGGGGCAGCATCTGGAGTGTTGCGGACGCTGAACCGGTTCATCGTGGTAAAGAGGGAGCTGAGCCGGAAGGTGAGGCTCTCTGTTTACCGGTCGATCTACGTTCCAACCCTCACCTATGGTCATGAGCTTTGGGTAATGACCGAAAGAACAAGATCGTGGATACAAGCGACTGAAATGAGTTTCCTCCTCAGGGTGGCTGGGCTCTCCCTTCGAGAGGAGTCAGTTGAGGTGGTTCGGGCATCTGGCAAGGATGACTCCCGCCTGCCTCCCTAGGGAGGTGTTCTGGGCATGTCCCACCAGGAGGAGGCCTCGGGGCCGACCCAGGACACGCTGGAGGGATTATATCTCCCGGTTGGCCTGGGAACGCCTCGGGATCTCCCCAGAGGAGCTGGTGGAAGTGGCTGGGGAGAGGACTGTCTGGGCTTCCCTGCTAAGGCTGCTGCCCCCAAGACCCGGACCCTCCAGATAAGCGAATGACGATGAGACGAGACGAGACGAGACGAGATCTCAGTCAGTTTATGGAAAGGAGCTAATCAGTGAGATCAGCTGCTGGAGAGCCTGTTAGAAAGCAAGCCTGCAGGGTCTGGTCCCTCCATGCCACAACTGTGACACCTGTGACCTAGAGCAATGGGTAAAATCATTCTTCCCGTCATAATGTCTATAAAAATAACTGAAATGTTGCGTTCAGGCAGCTCTTTACCAAAATAAACCAAGCCAGATCAATTTTAGTTGATCTGGCTTGTTGGCTGGCTCGTTGAAGTTCATCTCATAGTGTTATTATAAACCCCTGCAGAGTGTTTTTGCATCTCCAAATCCTCCTTCTGCTTCTCAAACCAGCATTTCTGGATCATATTTCATCATTTCTCCTAAAATAACATGCCCCCCTAACAATGCTGCTGTATTTTCAGCCCAGAAGCTCAGTAGTTCTCAACAAGCTAACAGGGGAATGGGTCATTAGTATAATGCGGTGTGGCATACATGGATTTGTTGGACAGGTGTATATTTGGACTCGAGTCTTTAGGCTCCTCTCGAGGGGAGCGAGTTGATATAGTTCAGACTTCTTTATCTTTTAACCATGAAAATCTGCAGCAAACTGCACAGCAATCTTTGTAAATGTTGTCAGTCTTGGTCAAAATGCTGAGTCAACCAACCAACGCAACGAGAAGCATCAACAAGAAAATGTCCAGCCCAAGACGAAAGGAGCCGTCTGGTGAAACAAAAACATTAAACCCTGGTAAAGAAACAAACATGCACGGATGAATAAAACTAAATCAAGCACAGGTGGTGCAGTGGGGTCAGCCCTGTGGAGGGAGGGTTCTGGGTTCGAGTCTCGGCTCGGACCTTTCTGTGTGGAGTGGATGTTCTCCCTGTCATGTGTGGGTTCCCTCCCACAGTCCAAAGACTTGCTTGTTAGGTGAACTGATGAGTTTAAATTGACTATGAGTGACAGCGTGGATGGTTGTTTGTGTTTGTGTTAGCCCTGTAATGGACTGGTAACCTGTGTTCAGGTCAATGTGGTCAGTACACCGCCTCTCGCCCATTGGCTGTTGGGAGAGACTCCATCAGACCCCGACAACCCAACTGGATAATCAGGTATAGAAGATAAATGAATGAATGAATGAATGAATACACAGGTTTAACTAGGAAGCACTTAAAGAGCACAAACTTCCGCCAAGGTATAATCCATCTGTAGACTGAACACTGTTGCCCTCTTGTGGTGAAACAGCAACACAACCTTCACCCTATTATAAAAGACAAGGGCCGTCCTCTGATCTTTATTAATTTTTTACTTAGTTAACACTCGAAATCGAGATGTGCTCAGTAGTAATAATTTTGCTAATAACCAAACAAATGGTTATCTCCCTGGTGGAGGTAATAAAAAAAAAATCCTCAAATAAGACACAACAGATTACAATCAAAGTAATGAATCAATTAATAAACTTTCATTAGTGAAGCTAGGTGCTCTTTAGTTGAGTTAAACAACTCAAATCCCAATGTCCCTGCTAAAATCCAGCAATTTGTAAAAACAACTGGAAACTAGGCCAAAGCGAGTGTGTCGGTTTGTTATTGGGCTAAACACTACCAGTACTCTCTGGCAGGCAGGAAAAGAAACATGAAAGAAATCCAGTGCTTCACAGTGTGCTGCATGAATGATCAAAAACTACCATCCATATCCAGCATGGATCACTACAAACTTCTTATGCAATGCTTTTTTTTTTCTTTCCTTTTCTTTTTTTAATGGGGATATATTACAGAGTATCTTTAGCTCAGCCAACTTCATATTAAAATATAATTCATGCCTGAAGTGAACTGTTCCTTTAAACTGAATTTGACACCTCTGTAATTTTCTACTTCTGAGTTCACACACAACTTTAGCTGTTGTAACTGACCCTGAAAACCCTCAGAAAGAGACTACACAACCACCGCTGGAAAATAACCAAAACCAATTCTTTACAATTACAATACAGTTCGTAACATTGTGAGAAATATTTACATGGTCGGCTTGGACAACTCTAAACCAACCCTTAGATATTGTGCTACAAGTGAGTAACTGCTGAGCTGCAGCTCTCGTGCAAAACACCACAGGACTAAAGATTGGAAATCAATTAGACATGTCACGACAGACATGTCATATATAATCTATAGGCACTTTGCTGCATCTAGGCTCTTTGAAATATTGACTCTACAGCAATACTACTACATAAGGTCATTTCTGGTCAATCATCCATCAAGGTAATGATCGTCCAGATACATCTTCATCTCAACATCAATAAAGGGAAAATAAGCAGCATCATGGAGTCACTCTTTCCATAGTGAATTTCTCCCATTAACACAAAAAAAACACCCATCTGAACAACTGCTGGATGAATAACTGAAGGTCACACTGGGGCAGTTATTGTACCTTGAGTGATATAAAGTAGTCACATGTCAATAAGAGAAGCATAACTGCAGTTAAATATAATGAGCATGCTCAACACCAGCAACAAGAACTAAACCTGCTTCAGGAAAAAAACACAGAAGCCTGGCTGCAGTGAAAAGCTTCAGTTGATACTGTATCTATGTTTCTGTCATAGTTTAGCTTCGTGATATCATCATCAGCCTACTTGTTGAAAATCACCAGTAGGTTTTAGCTGTTGCTTCCTGATACCTCTGCTGATGGGTTAAAGTTCAAAACCTCAAAACTCATGCAAGTATTCAGAGGATCCAACTGTGTTTTGATCAAACTTAAAGTAAATTTAGAGTTTGGATCAGTTCAGTTTGAATCAGGTGTGTGACTTAGTGGCATCAAGAAGTACAACTGTAGCTTTCAAATGCATCACTAAGTCTTCATCCATCGTGGATGGATGGATGGACATCTGCAGAGCCTTTATGTATCCATACTGCTGAGGGCATCCAACCACTGTTTAATGCCAGAGCTTGTAATAGAGCCACAGTCTCCCTGTTTGTTCAGTTTAATTTGTCAGATGAGTACAAAGCCTTGTGTTGATGATTCAAATGGGGCTGGAAGCAGAGTAATAAAAGTAAAGTAATAAAATTACTGCATTACTTTGGTAATACAAACCCAACAATTCCTGTAACTGTTTTAAAGTAAAGGCACACTAATACATTAAAAAATGCTTAAGTTAATTTCTATACCAGGGCTTTTATTGTGAAATATTTGTAGCCACACTGTATGTTTTATGTATTCACCGCTGTTTTCCTGCCTTGTGTTTACACTCCAAACATTATTTGTTCACATCAGTTGTTGCCTTGGACATTATTAGAGACACAGCTTTTTGTTTTGTTGAGGAAATTAAACAGCAGTTTACTATCAATTTCTGAAGCTTTCAACTGTGTTACACATTCATTTTAACTAACATTCATTCACATATTACTCTTGTCTTGGTTTTCTAAAAACCACTGGGCCCAAGGTTATAACATAAAATGATTGTCAGACACCTGTCTCTGAAAACACCAGGAAAAACTCAACATACATGACGTGTGTGTCTTTATGTCATCATCTGAAGCAGCACCAGTGTTTAAACAAAAGTACTTGGATGGCAGAGAAATATATAGGATACCATCTCCAAGCACAGATATGTATGATCAAAATGCTAAATACCTGTAGAGGGTGTTTGAACTTATAATTAAAGGATGGATAAACCCTTGACGGCAGGTAAGCAGACAAAATATCCACACACCTATGAGTTATTTTAAATGACCAGTTCATGTGCATGTTTTTGAAATGCCTGAAAATTCAAATCCAGACCCTGCCCCACCCTCAGTGTTACTAAACATCATCCCTCAGTGTTACTAAACCCAGATGAAAGCCTCACATAGATCAAGCAGGAAGTGTTGGTCTAATGAGGTGTGTAACTTATACTTATTAGTTGATATCTTTTTGATCAAGTTGTTAAGCTTTCAAATATTCTGACTCATCTCCCACTGCTGGCCGGTTTCACGTTGAGCACTGCTTTCTTCTTCTTTGTCTTGTGTCAAGCTGCCATTTAATCAATCATGCAGTACAGTTAGTTCACTATGATCAAAGGCTTCATCATTCTTGTTGAATCGACTGACATTTTAAGCAGGTGTGTGCTCAGATTGATTGAACTCTGTGATCTGGCCTCCGGCACAGCTTAACGTGACCTGTAAGGGGTAATACTGATAAAGAGCAGGAAGAAAAATGAGCTAATGAAGAGCTGCAGTCACATCTAAAGGATCCAGTATCACTGTGGAGCATGTAAATCTAGTGTCCTGTTAGACTGCCTGTTATGACAGAAGAGTTAATAAAATGAGAAGCACTGAAAAGCAAAAGCAGGAACAGAATCAACAAAGATCAACTCTGAGCAACATCTGGGATCTACGTCTTGTTTCACTGTTAATTCAGGTTTGTTTAGGTTGTCAACTGTTCGTTGGACAAAATGAAATAAATATCAGTCCATGGCTTTTCTAACAATGTGGTTTGCATTGTTACTATTTTCTAACCTGAATAGTGAAAATCCTCAGTTACAGTCTTAAATCTTATCGTACTTATATATGTGGCTGTCGACACTATTTCATCCACTCATCATGGATGGATTCATCTTCTATACAACTTAGTGCACCAGGGTCATGGTGGCAACAGATTGAGCAGTAAGGCCCAGACATCCAGCTCATTTCAGGGGATCCCCAGCTGCTCTTAGGCCAACTGGAAGATAGATCCCTCCAGCGGGTCCTGGGGCGACTTCTGGGTCTCAGCCCAGTGGCTGTACTTAGTAAACCTCCAACAGAGGAAGACCTCCCCACTTGCTGGATCAGGGCTTTGTCTCAGCAGAAGAGTTCACGTGGTCTAGGGATCTCCAGAGCTATATTATCTGGTGCAGTAAGCTCCTGGTTGGGTCTCCCAAGGCGGGAAGGTCTGGAGTGAAGATTAAGACCAACGCGATGCAAAAACCACTATGACAATAGAAAATAGTAGAACGAATACTCTGACCGGATCAGTCAGGGTAGTCACTGGGACCTACCCTGAAGCCAGGGGATTGCATTTCTAGTTGAGTGCCTGGTGGCTGGAGAGGCCACGTAACCCGGCCAAGGTTAGCCTAAAAAGGCTATGTGGAAGAACCATGTGGGGCCACCACCTGCACGGTCCATCATAGAGTTCGGATGCGAATCCCTTTGGAGGCCAGGATGACCCATGACATCATGAATCCCTGCAGCAGAAACACTATTTCTAGAGGTTCATAAACTAAAGCAGGGACTCCATCAAGGACTGAGCAAATAAATCGAAGGTGTTGGTACATGATTAACAAAAAAGAAAAGTAGTATCAAACTTAACTGACCAACTATTAAACTGACCACAGGTGTTTGGAATGATGTGATAATTTTACCTCTTCAAGACTCAAAACTCAAGAATATCCACAGAAAACAAAGTGAAAACAGTCAACCAGTGTTTAAAAGCCACAATGCTAAAAAGACTGCAAACTGAACAATGAACCAAATAGTGAAAATCATAGATTGCAGCCTTGAAAGTTATCAAACCTACAAGATAAGAATAACAGTGCTACAAGGTTATAAAAATCAGACATACTGCATCTTCAACTGAGAGTCAAACCTTATATTATGCAAACAGACCGGCTTATACTGGAATCACACATTACTTTACCCTCATCAAAACTACTCTCACATTGGAAATTATCCGTGGATAGTTATCGGATATTGGTCCATACTTAGTGTGAAAACGCAGCGATTTTAAAACCACATAAGCTTGAAATTTATAAAAATACCACTGATGCCTGAAGGGTTTACAATGGCACTTTATTTTTTTTGCCACCCAGCACTAAGTGTTATCCAATATCAGAGGAGACAATGGCAGGTGTCCGACAGAGGCTCAGCCAGTTGGTATCTAAACACAAGCCTCAAAAAAGGGATCAAGAGTCCTGTGTTCCATCAGTTTAATATCCCGGCATCAGCCCCGGCCAAGCAGACAGCACCCGTCTGCCAAAAAAAACATATGGGATTCAGCTGAAGGGCTCCAGTTTTTCAAAAAACAGTCTCTTTCAGTCTAAACTTCTTAAAGAGGTCGGTATGAACGTGCTTTCGCTTAAAAAAAAAAAAAGAAAAAGAAAAAAAAAACCTTGAGGTACTGCAGCGTTGAAAAAAGGTCTGGATTCAGCCAGGACACTGCCACCTTTCACCCTCGGTGTTGTTCAAAGGTGTGTTTGCTTTCAAAAATGTGAGCAAACCTTCGTCATCATTACCTGCCATTTTCATCCCCAGCCTTTAAAAGGAACTTTAAGGGGAAAAAACACACAAGGTAATTTCTTACGATTTTCAGGAGGGAGGCAGGGGAAGGTTTCTGAAAGTCTTCGAACTCTTGGAAAAGAAGGTTTTTTTTGAGCATGCATCACAATAATAAACACAAACTCACAAATATATTTTAGAAACACACCAGTAAATCCTGCAGAGGTTGATATTTGTAACACTGAGAGCTCAGAAGAGAGAATTCAGGCATATTTGACCATTCAGGAAAAAGTTGAGTGTTTTTGCTGAGCCCATGTGACGTCAGAGCATTTCAACCAATCAGAAAAATGTACTGGTTGAAATGCTCTGACATCATATGGGCTCATTTAACCTTTTAGACCCCAAGGTCCCCCAATTGGGGCACCCTGAGACTTGTATTTTTCTATAGTTGAAATTTCAAAATAAGACCTCAGGGCTTAAGGGGTTAAAATGGTCTTCATATAGTCTCACTGTATTTTGACTCGGGCTGAAACAATTCCTTGAGTACCTCGAATAACTCGATTAGGAAAAATCCTCGAGGCAAAAAAACTTCGAATCGAAGCAGCATTTGATCACAGAGTAGTGTTTTTCCAGAGGATTAGCTAGGTGGCGGTAATGAGCAACACAGTTCCAACCACTGTAAAACAAACAGAAGAAGAAGAAGTGGGAGTTTGTCCAAGTAGAGTTGCCGTCGCTCATACACAATTGGGCAGTAGAACCACCTGATAAAAACAGAAGACGCCAGAGAGCATGTTTTTGGTTTTTACCTTTTTTTGGGTTAAAACGCGAAACAGCACGTTAGCCCTCAATGAACAGTCGACTGACAAAGTATTATCCACACTCTGCAGGAAGGAGTTTTCTTTTCACCGAAGCACTTCCAGCTTAAAATACCACATTAACGGGAAGCATACGGTAGTCAGGGATTCTGCTAGTATTTCTTAATAAGCATTCCTTATACGATTACTCGATAGAAATATTGATAGAATACTCGATTACTACGCTAATCGATAGCTGCAGCCCTAATTTTGACCATAGATTTTAATTTCCTTCAACAATATCCTTGATATACTTGGATCGGTGTAAAAAGCTTTTCAAAAATGCGATACTAAAAATCGTGCCTTTGAAGGTGAAACAGGCTTCGCTTTGAGAAACAATATCCGAACTTATTCTACTTCTGTCTTTTTGTGCTGCTCTACCAAACAGAGCAAACATTTACAGACGGCTTTGAGGAGGCGGCGGGAGTCCGAGCTGGACCTAAAATAAAAACCCGGCGCTGCTGAATGGCTCTCAATGTCCGTCTGAAACGACAACAGAAAATGTGGGCTCCTCTTAAGTTTATATAGGTCATGATTAAAAATGTTTAAACACATAAATATCAATAAAAGCAGCCGGGCAGCACACGCTGACCCGAAACCCTCGACTGCAGAGGAGAGAAGTTGGAAGAAATAGCTTGGCTTTGCATATCTTGGTGCGCCTCCCCGCCTGTACCTCAAACCATATACCCAAACAGCTCTGGGGTCAAGCCTCTGCAACAAGCCTTGGCTGAGTCAACAAGGAACATTAAGAACTATTAGTGAATAAAACTCTTGTGCCTCACTACAGTTCACTGCAGAGAGGACCTGGCTCACTTTCTTTTTCTAATCAAATAGGATATTTTCCTTGCTTCCCCCTCCACGGCAGCTCCAGATATGTCAGGAGCGGTGGATGTCCAGAAAGCTCTTTTATGTCTGAGGCCAAAAGTTTAGGCCAGTGAACACACGTAGCTCTTAGCAAAACATTAGCATCTCTTATTTGCTCATTTTGTCACCCCTCATGAATCTCAGCGTTGTAAACGTTTCCTCCAAGGCTGAAGTCTCGCTCCGATGAGGAGGCTACAACGAGGGTATCGAAGAGCGCTGTCAGTTAAAATGCTCGGGAAAGGTTCAGTTTTTCTCTCTGAAAAGGATACTCTAACTGATGCATAACCCATCAGGCCTGCAGCGTGTTTACACTTGCGAGTCTCACACACCACAGACACAGCAGTGCCTCACCCTTTTGGCTGGCAGAGCCGATTATGCAACATGACACACATTAGGAGGTGGCCAAGTTTTACAGAGCTGCTGGTGAGTTAAAGGTTAATATCAACAGTCAGGACATCCAGTCAGTGCTGTTTTCAGGTCAACGCTCGCTCTCTCTGTCCGTATCTGTCAGTCGATCAGTCGCTTTCTCTGCCAAAATCTGCTGAAAAACAGAAAAAAAAAAAAAATCTCCTTCATGCAACACAGAAAGAGGAGGTTTTCGTTCCAGCTGTCCAGCTTTATGGAAACAAATGAGTGAGGCTAAAGCAGTATTTCATGGTTGCTTTAAGGCATTTCCAGGCAGCTTACAGTTGGTTTGTCAGGCTGGAATAAAAGCTGGTGCTTCAGGGCACGTAGACGTACTTTCGCGCTGCTTTTTAAGATGCACAAATGTCTGATCTATTTTTTTCTCCCAAGCGACACAGATCTGATGTTCAGTAATCCACAGGAATTCCTGCAACTAGATATCTATCATCGACTGTATACAGAGTGGACAAAACCAATGAGACACCACCTGTTGGTTTGTGGCATTTTGAAGTCAGGAGTTTGGCATTTGATGGTCGCCATGTTGGTTTTTTGGATTCAGAAGTGACCATATTTGGATATGAAGGAGGCAGGTCTGACCTTTGAACCTGAGGACACTGCCCAGTGTGTATGATACTGGAGTTCACTGGTGAATAAAACTTCAAACTACCTGTAAATCACTGAAGACCAGACCTGTCAATCAAAGTAAGCACTTCTACTTAATGATGAAATGATTTTCAGATGGACCACCCCGTCATTGAGAGGAAGACTTTAACTAATGACATCAGAATGACTTGTGGAAAAAATAGTCCCCACCTCTCGCCAACTGGGATAGACTCAACCCCTTGTGACAACGACTGGATAGAAACTGGATGGAGCCAGAGTGGTTTGGAGTACAGCTCCATATGCACTTTATCCACTCAAATCCCAAGTACTCGGGGATCCAATTATAAAAAGGTGTTTCTAACAACTACTGTACATTGTTCCTTATTTTACAGCTGCAGAATGTGTGTTTAAAGCCCGTCTACTACTACTACTATTATCCTCCCTATATGTGACTGTACAGCCAATCAAATTTACATAGTCTGACTCTAGTGCAGCCTGCAGCTCAGCTTTCCCTAAGTGTCTCCTATAGTACAGCTATTGAAATCCAGCTTTTAACCTCCAGCAGCACCCTTGAAATCTGCTTCACTTACAAACTGTTGTTAAAGGCTTTTTGTTTTTCAAATCACCCTCGAGGAGTTAATTTAGTTCATACTCTACTGAACACAACGTACTAAACACCCCTCATTAGGGTAAGTGAGATATAATATATGCAATGTAACTTACATGTTTAAAGTTTTCATTTTTGAGCATGCATGTTGACTCTGTGCAAAAAAAAAAACATGGACATTTTTTTTAATGAACTTTGGAAATTCAACTTAGTCAAATGTCTTTATGTCTTGTATATATAAAAATAAATTCCTGAAATATAATGTAAAGTAAAGGTGTCATTCAATAACAAACAATGCGATTTGATCGATGCGAAGAGAAAACACCAAACTGTGCCATAATCTTAATCTGCTGTCTCCCTCTTCTGGCAGCAAGAGTAATTACACTAACACTGTTGGTGTGAGCTTATGATGTTTGCTAAGCAGCAACGTGCAGACTGTATATTGAAATGGATGATGCAACCAGTTCTTCATTAATGAAGCCAGTGTCAAAGTGCAAAAAAACTGCAATACCCCTGACGGCCACTAGATGGTGGCTCCAAAAATCTGTCTCCAATTCAAAAAGGGTCATTTTCAATCATGAAATATTCAGTCACTGCATTTTTTCACAAGTCATTAGTTAAAGTTAATTCATCTTCTCAGTGATCTGGTCCATCTGAAAAAAAATTATAATCAAGTAGATATAAGGCTTCAAAACGAGGAATATTTAGGGGCAGAGTTGAGCAGCCTGGAACACTGAAGTTTAGCCTCATCCACATTGGGTAGTGATCTAGGGTTCAGGGTTCGAGGGTCAGACCCGCCTCCTCACTCCTCCCTTCATATCCAAATATCCAGCTTCAAAACAAGAGTCCACAAACCAGTGGGTGACATCACACCTGCTTTGTCCATTTCTATATACAGTCTATGGTCACTACAGAAAACTAATTAAAAACTCTTGTGTACTGCAAACTCCAGAGGTATATTTCAAGAGCTGGTAGGTTTAATTATCTTAATGTGAACTCGCCTGATTTTGTACTAAAAAGTTCCACACTCTAGGTTAAAATATGTGTTTATTTAAAGTTTCCACAGCAGGTCTGCACCACGTTTCCACCCGCCTCCTTCCTAAACATCCAAACAGTGCTGGCAAGCGGCCCATGAAAAGACGAGGAGGAGGATATTCATCGCCCTCCTGGGAATCAGCAGTGTGGAAATATTTTAGATTTCTGCATAAAAGACAAGAACAGACAAAGCACATGGCCTGTGCAAACAATGCCTGCACCAGATTAAACACTCAGAAAACACAACAACCTTCAGCATTTGTCAGCTGCCAGCGGCTCAGTGTTGACAACTTCTCTTACTGCAAAACCTAAACCACTGCTCACAGTTATCATTCAATACTTACAAAGACATTAGGCCTTACAGACCCGGGCCATCACAACAACACTTAACATAAATGTAACAGTTGGTATTAAAAAGGGAAAATTGCATCATCTTGTATCGATCGCAGACCCCAGTGTTGAATCCCAGCAGCTGATATGTTGACAGTTTAATGACTTACAATAAATAATGTGCTGAGCAAACTCAGGATCACATTTGGATCATGCTTCACAGACCTCACTAGTAAACACAGGACTTCAATATAAACAGAATAGAAGAGCATAAGCATGAAAGCACTACACAACAAGATGAAGAGTTTCCAGCCACAGAGCCTCTGTGAGGCTGCACTTCAGGTACTGAGGGCTAAATGCTAACTAGATTTTTTACCCTGTTAGTCAGCTTAATTAAGTGTGTCTGCATGCTAACAGTTTCTAATCAGCACAGTCCTTCTGCTAGTTGTTGGGACGTTTTAGTCAAACCCAGTGGAAGGACTGTCCAGCAGTTGGTGCTGAAAACCCAACAATAACTAGAGAGTACAAACCTCAGCCAAGGCCTAACCCAGCTGTACTGATGCTGCAGACTGAACACTGTTGCCCTCTTATGGTCAAATAGCAACACTATCTTATTACAACATTCAGACATTGTAACAAATTGAGGAATTTTTTTTTCCCCAAGACAGATCCCATCCTCTAATGTTGCCCAAAATTTACCGTATTTTCTGGACTATCAAGTGCACCTGTCTATAAGCTGGTATTGAATTTATTCGAACAGTTTCATGTGGTCCACTCTGACCGGCTCTGATGTGACGACGCTGAATGTATCGGCGGCACGGAGCTTGCTAGCTTGTAAAAAGCCAACGAGCTTCGTGCCGCCGATACATGAGAAACACCGGTGTTTAAGTTCAAAGCATCGGAAAAAATAGCGGTTTATAGTCCGGAAAATACGGTACTCATGTTTCTTATTTTGAGACAACACGTATGAAAAGATGTTAATACCTCTCAATATGTTTCTGCTGTCGAGAGGTAATAACATCTTTTTATACCTGTTGTCTGAAAATAAGAAACTTTAAGAACTACGTTTAAACAAGTAGATAAAATTAACTAGATGGATGTAAATGTGTTCATGTTTTCCTTGGGTAATATCTCATGTTTCAAAAAAAAAGTTGTTTCTTTGTGTGTTGTACACCTCATATAAGAATCCTAATGTATGTACAATTATAATGTATGAAGTTGCTCAAATCTATCCCAAAAGGGGTGATTATTTTTTCGCCCTAAGCAAGTTAGTCTACAGGCCATCATCCTTCACAACATGAGGAGGGTGGAGATCACTGCTCCTCCTACACCCCACGCTGAGTTGGGAAAATCTTTTCTCCAAGACCTCCTGCAATCTCACTGTGCCCGTACTGATGCCTTATTTGGATGTGCAAAATGGATTTCTTTGCAGGTAATAGTCAAGATGTACAGATACTGCTTGTGTTTCAGGATCCAGAGTTTATAACTGAGCGTACTGACAATATAACTGAGTGAGGGTATAATTGAGTGTGCTAATGTAAATGCATTGGGCGCACCATTTACTATTTGTCACATTCTTATTGATTCGAATTTTGGCAGCTTTGAGAAACCCCCGGCACAATATACATCAAAAAGTGCAGCTCAGGCGGGAATGATTGTCACAAATCACACAAATTACTGCATTTTTCCCCCCAGTTCATTTTCAGTGGAGAGCAGAAAAAAGTGGTCAAACCTTGCCCTATTTCAAGCCCCATGGCTCTGGTGGACCAAGGAGTAGAAACATCAGTTTAAGTTTTAACAAGTCCCAAACACTTCAGCTGTTTTAGACTGAATCAGTGTTTTTATATCTCTTACAGTTCAGATGAAATTACAGCTTCATTTCTTCAAGATTTTGAAGCATTTCTGAGTTTACAGCGGGTGTGTGTTGAAGGTAGGGTTGCAAAGGAGTGGAAAATTGCCGGTAAATTTCTGGAAACTTTCCATGGGAAGTTAAGCTGGGGAAATGTTCCAAATCAGAAACTTTCTATGGGAATTATTGTGAATTTATGGGAATTAACTGTAAATTGGGGGTAATTAAAACAAACTGTATCATATACAAATAACAAAAAAGCTTGTAAAAACACTCAAGCAACGGCACGAACAGAAATAATGTATAGCTGGCTAAACAACTGGGATTGTCTTCAAAATATTTCAGAGTTGATTTATAAATTCGTGTGGTTACAGAAAACCATCTTGCAGGAGTCAGAAGAAACAGCATCACATTGAGGGAGCTATAATAAGCTAAAGCCTCTTAACTGGTCAATGAAATGAAAACTAGCTTACAGTTAGCAGCTAACTTACCAGCTAGCTAGCTACTGTATGAACACATTTTAATTTAATTTTTGCAAGTTAAACAGTAATACCATTATAGATCAAACATATTTACCCCCTAATATTATAAAAAACTTACTTGACTTTATATAATCCACAGGCTTAACTGTGTGGCTTCAATAGTTTTGTGCTTTGGGCTCAAAAGTGTGGCCTCTTGGGGTTAAACAATCATCTGTGCATGTGATGGAGGAGTGCACAGTGCATGCAGGGGGCGTGGCTTCAAATGATTGAGGAGTGTACTTGCATTAAATCTGGTTGTTTTGCCAAGATTATGCTGCAATATATTTTCCCAACTATATTTAAGTTCCCTGTTGAGGGCCAACCTTCAATTTTGTAAATTTCTGTTTTATTCCCATAAATTCCTGTTAATTCTGATAAATTCCCATTAATTCCATGGAAAGTTTCCAGCTTTGAAAATTCCCAGAATTTTACAACCCTAGTTGCAGGAAAGGATATCTTTTAGAAATGTTCTAGTTTAGTATTTTACAGTGTTTGTTGATGGGTTGTACAGCCTCCACCAGCAGCAGGCTGTTACCCACTGCTCACATTATTTACTGCTGTATTTCACTTTGGAATAAAATATTAGGTTTTTTTTTAACCGCCGAGTCAGTTTTTTTAATCAAAAGAGAATATTTGCAGAAACTGATTGTATGTGGCACAGCCCGACCAAGGAAATTTTCCACCAGCTGCCACTGCTCAAACCACAAATGTCAGCCTCGCACTGGCTCCAAAGCACAAAGTCAGAGGGATCACCACTGTCACAAGAATTCCTCCTGTGGGATTGTTTTTTTATGGTAATTCATCTGATAGTCGCTGAGATATTTCAGTCCACACTGAAGTGGTTGGTCGGCTGCCGTTACCATCCCCAGAGCCAGCACCACAAGCATGACTAAAACAGAATGAGACTTGTCTTGATGCATTAAAAATTGCCGGGACACAGCATGACGGAGATGAGTTTTACAGTTATTCCTGGTCTGCTTGTGCTTCGCTTCACCATGGCTGTGAGTAAAGACTGGTGTCACATGTGGGTCACATCCTGCGGGTCACAGCACCAGAAAACCCCCCGAAAAATAAAAACTCAAATCAAGCTCAGTGGTGGATCTTTTCAATATCACATTCGGATGTTTATCAGGCCTGGTGCTACATTGCTGTTCATTCATAACAGAGTGAGGGAGTTACTCATCTCAGATCAGCTTTGGAGGAATTTATTTTAATTTATCATCATAGCTGGATGAAACACAGGCCCACAGATTACATCCTTCAATCCAAAAATACATCAAGACATGAGAAGCTCCCCTCGTCTTTTTTTTTTGCCTTTCAGGGTAACGACTCCTCAACAAAAAAAACCTGCAGTATGTGAACCATCAACTCTGTGACAAGGGAACCCTGTGAGCACAACCAGTGTACATGAACTCGGAGTCACGTGGAGGGAGGACGGGGTTAGTGGGGTGGGTAAGGGGGATGGGAATGATACAGTATACACCCACTTCTGACATCTCGAGGTCACTCACATTCCTTCGCTGTTTACTCTAATCTTCTCTTTTTTTTTTTAAGCCCCGTGAGCTGTATGTTTTATTCACATGAAAAAAAAAGGAAGCAAATACATCCCCTCCTCCTCCTCCTCCTCCTCTGTTTACGATGGACATACTGTGCTTGTAAAATCACAGTGCCCTTTACTAAAGAAAAAAAAAAAACCTCCATACAAACCAGGTGTGTTTCAAGGATCAAACACTGTCATTATATCTCATAAACAGACCCAAATGTCTTCATGGAGCCCATATTTACGCAAAAAACTGCCAGAAATATGAGAAGACGTCCTCGTTTTGCAGGTTTCAGACCTCCACCGGCTCGTAGCTCTGCTCTTTCATCTTTACAGAAACAGAAAATAGGTGGTTTTGTTTGATACGACTCTAATTGATCATCAGAAAATGTCCACAAATTAACCATAAAATATCAACAAGCAGCGAGGAAGAGTCTTGTGAAGCGCACACAGTAGATCCACAAACAGTCAACACAAGCCATTAGAGGGAGGATCATGGATACATGTGTTCACCTCTGACACTTTGATTCAGGCCGCGGGGAGTCAGCTCTGTGTAGGATTATAGTGGATTATGTAACAATAGATTCAAGTCTCATCTATATCACTATTTTCAAAAGAGTACTGTAAAGTCCACATGAAAAGAAAAAACTCTTTTTAATCCTTTTAGATCACACTGCTGGTTGTGTTGTTCACTTACTTGATGATGTTATCCAAAAATCTGTTTGTGATTAAACTTAAACTGAAAATAAAAACATTTACTTCCTGATTTTGTCATCTTGCCCAGAAGAATTTCAACCAATAGCATCAGTCCGTGCAGCAGATGTTTTGGCTTCTTCATGGAGAGATGCTGCAGAACGTGGTACTAATGGTTTCTGGTGATGTTAGCTAGCTCGCTACGCTGTTTCGTTGTTCTTCAATCATCCAATCAGTGACGGACAGGTTTCAATTTTTACATCACAATCCAGAAACTCTCAAAACGCCATTTCAGTGCAACTTGAACAGAAACAACTCATCTTGCTGATGCATCTCCAGAGAGTCATCACCTCAATGTGATGCTCCCCTCACTTTTATGAGTGAGTTTCAGCTCATCACTTCGCTCTCACTGTTGTGGGTTCAGTCTGCAGTCTCATTTTCAGCCAAATCAGGCAGATGTTCTGTGAAAAAAACCCTCTAAAGACTTGACTGCACACTGCCTGCTTAATGCCAAACAGCTGACAGACACAGTTAAGAGAAGAGCTGGTGATCATAGTGGCTCAAAGACAGATTTTTTCCCTCTGGAATGAGTAAACGACAACAGAGGAGCTACAACAGTATTTCCAAACAACACTTGGACACCAACATGACTCCAAGTCAATGATAATGTTGCTTATTAACTGCTGAATGCTGAAATATGATCTCCAAAAGTGACGCTAAGTTAATGTTGAGTTTTGTTACTGCTGATTGAAAATACATGAGATTATCCTGAATTCAAACCAGTCTGTCATGTTTCTGCAATTGGATAATAAACTGAAGCCAAACCTCAAGCTGATGAAGTTTGTAAGAGTTGGACATAGTTTTGAAGCCAGGACTTTGGTATTTGAAAGTCACCGTGATGCTTGATTGGAGTCAGAAGTGACCATATTTGGATGTGAAGGGAGGAGTGAGGAGGCGGGTCTGACCCTTGAACCCAATGGTAAATCGTAAAAGGAGTATATTTATATATTTCATAACCTTAGCTAGGTCCCAAAGCACTTCACCCATTCACACACACATTCATACACCAATGCTACAGAGCTGCCATGCAAGGCGCTAGCCACAATTGGGAGCAACTTAGGGTTCAGTGTCTTTCCCAAGGACACTTTGACAGGACAGGAGGAGCCGGTTATCGAACCCACAACCTTACGATTCACAGGCGACCCACTCTACCACCTGAGCCACAGCCGCCCCTTGTACCTTGCCCAATGACACTGCCCAATGTGAATGACACTGGGGTTCATCAGTGAATGAGCCTCCAAACCACCTGTAAATCACTGGAGACCAGACCTGTCAATCAAACTAACCACACCCTCAAATCCTCCCCTTCTCTCAGTCTCTGACTGTTTCTTTTACGTGTTTACTGAATCAGGGAAAAGTTCCCTCCACGTTTGTGATGCACTAACTACGTGATAAAAAGTTGCACTAACTGTTGTACCTTGCTGTTGGTAAAAGATAAAACTACGTCACTGACGTTACCTCGGAGAAAAAAATTAAACAGCTGTTCATGTAGCTTTGAACTGTGACAAATGGAGTTGGAAATACATTGTTTTCAACGAAGGCGGCGCAAATACCGGTAAGAGCTACTGGTACGTACGGTACTGTATTGTGAATGTACTAGCTTGTTTTGGAGTGAACGGAGTTGTCAGAACGTTGGTTTGTTTTCTAT
>OOFC01051512.1:0-29877 GCA_900323345.1 Pseudochromis fuscus
AATGCACTCACACTAAATTCTTCAGTCATTTTGCGCTTCATGCACACACGCAGCGGCAGCGTGAAGAACTGATTGAATGTGCATTAGTGGTTTTAATGCAGGATGAAGATAGCAATCAATTACTTTTCTGGTAGGTGACTGTGTAACCAACCATTTTACTAGCACTCTTACAAAAAAAGCATATATTTGATTAAAAGTTTTTAAAAAAACTTCCTGTGTAAATATCCCATGTTACAACGTGGACACCGATGGCTTATAGACAGGTGCACTCAATAGTCCGGAAAATACGGTAATTTGCCATTTTGACCGTTCTTTCCCTGTGTTAAATATATAAAACATATAAAATGTATGTAAATATGTAAAACCCTAAAGATATGGAGTGCCCTTATTAAATGACTGTGCTACCATGGTTTGTTTAACATGGGATTACCGCTATACAACCAAACAGAAAGGCAGTAGATCCCACTGTGCACTGCACGTAGTGTGCTGTGATTGGGTGGTTGGGCGTGCGTAAGCGTCCCTGTGCCCACATAGAATTAAATGTGTAGAATGTGCCGTATAGATGATTTCATGATCTTTCTGCTTTCTGCAAGATCGTCCCCACGTTATAATCCTTCACGATCTAATATCGTCATATCGCACACGACTATGTTCAAGGTTTTAATGCCATGGAGAGGCCGAAACCTCAGAGTATAAAAGGTAAACGTCTTCACAGTGGAAACAGGTTCAGAGAATAGATGATCATGTGCAGAACTAGTGTAACTAGTGGCTCAGGTGGTAGAGTTTTTTGTCTATGAATCGCAAGATTTGGGGTTTGATTCTCGCCTTCTCCGGTCAGGATGTAGTAGTGTCCTTGAGACAAGACACTGAACCTTCAGTTGATGGTGGCGAGTGATGGTGGCTGGTGTCTTGCATGGTAGCTCTGTAGCAATTGGTGTGAGAATGGGTGAATGAGAGGCTAAACCTTGTAAACACAAGCTAAGGTGAAAAAGAGCTCTATAAATGTACTCCATGGTAGACCAACAGTCTTTGCATAAACTTATTACAGATTTTCATGTTCCTGACAGGATTATTTGATGTGATCTTTTAAAAAACAAAAACAGTTGATGGCCAAAAACTCACATTAGTGCTGTGTTTAAAGAGACTGAGCAGACATATGCATGATAACATGCTAAACTTAGATGGCATACATGGTATATGCTCCTTTAGATGGAGCATCATGGGAACTTATTTTTGTAAAAAAAATAAAATAAAAAAAGTACTGTAGTCAATTTCAAGAGAAAAATACATTTTTGTTCCACTGTAATTGTGCCATGATTTTTTTAATTAAAAAATTTCACAAGCAAATTTGCAAGTCATGGAAGCTGCAGTTTGATGTACCATTGGACTTTGTGTGAGACCACTCAGTGAGGTAGGTCAGCAACACCAACAGGACTGTCACCATGGCACATTTCATTATTTGATGTGAAATTCATGGTACACTTCAAGCAGGACAAGAAAGGTTTTTAATCTCTTGCTATGGACTGCTGTGCATAGTTTTTGGTCTCTACAGAGCTGCTACCGTGGTTAGACTGCAAGTCTTGCCTGATAAAGGACCTAAAGGATTAAATGATGATAAAAATAACTGTCAGTTCATGTGTTGTAAAAGGTAATAGAATAATAAACTAATTGTTTTAGGCTCAGAAATTTCACATTTTCAGCAGCTGTGTTGTAAGACCAAGAACTTGAAAAGAAAAACCTCTCATTTCATAGTTTCCCCTTTCAGTTAAAACCTTATCAACTCACGGTAGGTTGACCAAGCGTCTGTGCTCTTTTACAGCTGTACGTGGCTTCACACTCGCTCAGTTTCACCCACACCTGCTTTTTACAGCCACAGGCTTGTGCTCTGTCGACCGCTAAGCTGCTCTGCTGGAGCAGTGGGGCATTCAGGGCTTTCTGCTCAGAAACAGAGGGAAAGTGACCGCAGGAAAAAGAAAGATTATTGTTCTGGTCCGACACATGTACCCCCTTTGTCTGGCAAAATGTCACCCACTTCAGCTGGTCATGTATCGTAACCCACCGGATCAGGCACTTTGTAGTTTTATATATTCCTCTTACTAAATTTTTCCAGTATAACAAGGACAAAGCAAATATGAGGGCAGAAAGAAAAAGGTAGGAGGGGTGATTTTACTTTGACAGTTTTACTCTGCATGACATCAGTTATGATAGCAAATCTCCCGAGACATGGAGAGAACAAAAGAGGATGGAGGAGGATAGAAAATAAGTTAAAGCATGAACGACACATAAAGAGAGAGTCAATGAACCCAGTGGTTAGTCCTCTGCAGTTTCATGTACGAAGCAAAGAGCCAATAAGTGTCAGGTCCCTCCCACTAGGAGCCATTTTAACAAGCGCATTGTATCTGAGAGGCCGTTAGCAAGCCTGTAATCCAGCCAGCCAATTTCTTACTGCTGTGAAATTTGAATTTTAAAGCCGTGAGCACGTGCGTGTATTCACGAGCAAACGGGATACAGCAACTTCTTTGAACCAACGTATACAACTTAGTCTTCTATCTTGCATTCATTTGATACTCCCACAATATGCTTTTGATCATTATTCATCAAGATAAAGTCTTTTAGATAACTCAAAACGAAAGAAAAAAAGGAGAGGAAGAAATGTAAGATATGCGAGTTGGCATGCACCATGCTGTTGGTCACGAGCCAGAGTCAATATTCGCACTGAAACATACAGTGTACTGTGTGCTTTAAGCCTCTGGTCCGCCGGCACACTTCATTTCAGAATGAGAAAATTGTTTTTTTTGTGTTTGTGTCCTGGCCTGAACTCCTGCTGCAGAGTCCAGGAGGTTTTTGTTTAGTTACTAAGTGAGCACACAACAGAAGTATGTTCTGCATGAGTTAAGACTCACGTTCACTTTGAGATCAGATCTAAGACCCTTCGTATTTGACTCCACAAGCTGCATACAGACTCACGTGGAGAGGAGTGAGAACAGTGTGTCAGCCTCCACAAAAGTTCAGATCTACATTTACAGTTGTACCCTGTCTTTGTGGACAGTGGACACCTTGTCTCTAAGAAACTATGCTCATTCAAGACTGAATTGTTTTCTAAATGACTTTATGGTAGCACTACATGTCAACTTGGATTATGCTCATGACAGTTGTTTTTTGTTTGAATGGAGTACGACCTTAACAAATAGCATTAGAACAAAGATGTGGTTGGAGTGGATAACGCAAAAAGCTGTTTTCACACCAGAGCAAATTTGCCTCGCGTTACTAGCACAATTTGGGGGATTTCAGTCTAGCAGCTGTTTCAGTCGACAGGACTCCTTCTGGAAATGCAATGACTGAAACTTTCGCCCTCAACTAGGGAGGGGACCCATTTGATTCAGTATCAGTATTGGGTTCTGATACGAATTGATGGATCGTAAATTCCTGATCCATGAGCCATGTCTGTGCTTTAATGTTGTTGCTGAAATGACTCCACCAGTGAGTCCCTGCTGTGCCAGCTGGCTGCAAACTGTGGAGTGGATTTCCTGAATGGAGGCGTGTCTCAATATGACCTAATGTAATGAGATACGCCTCCGTTCAGGAAACCCACTCCACAGTTTGCAGTCAGCTATCAGGCCAACACTGAACATCACATGTCCGCTGTGTGGAAATATTTTACACCAGAAACGCCGCGAAGCAAGACAGCAACCTGCAATGTTTGCAAAACTG
Source organism: Pseudochromis fuscus (assembly GCA_900323345.1). Lineage (NCBI taxonomy): Eukaryota > Metazoa > Chordata > Actinopteri > Pseudochromidae > Pseudochromis > Pseudochromis fuscus. Next base: position 3,712 of record OOFC01051512.1, read on the forward strand.
TTGTACCGAGAGGCGGGAGCTTCATCGCGACCGACAGTACTTAAATATTTCAAAAAGCACTTCATTAAGATTTTTAAGCCAGGGGACGGAAAGACACCTGTAGAGAGGAGTTTATTACAGCCTCATATAAAATCAACAATAATGATAATAATAAAGCACACAGATCTCTGGTGTCAGAATAGTATCGGTATCAGCAGATATCCAAAATCAGGTATGGGATCAGAGGGGAAAACCTGGATCAGTGCATCTCTACCATTAACAATGATCGATCGTCATAAAGCTCTGGACGGCCACAGGCAGTGACAATAAGGTTGTCCTCCATTTCTGCTCCTTGGTGACATTATTCAATCTCAAATCTGATTGGTTTTTGCAATACCATGTGATGCAAATTTTTTACTCAAGTTAAAACTTTTTGAACTTGGGCAGACGTGTTGCATCTCCTCATATCTTCATTCACCTACTGTGTAAGCACGCCAAGAAACATTTGCTCCCCTTCAGTGTGAACACTACAGAAGACCTAAAAAGACACGATCAGGTCCCTTTTATTTTGTTTAGCTGTGATAACAGGTTCCTTTCAGTGGTTTTATCGTTATCTCAAGAAAATCAACTTTGTTTATAGGATGATTTAAATTTGTCATGTAGAGAATACTAAGGATGATTTATCTCGTTTTCTTGAGATAATGAGAGAAATTCTCCAATAGTCTGGAGAAAACACAATTTATTTTCACAAAATAAAGAGAAAAATAACTCAAAATCTCGACAAAACCACAGAAACGAATTCGTTATCACGGCGAACAATAGAAATATATTTAATCATGTCCTTTTACGGCTTCAGTTTAAGACTATGATCCTAGATTATTATTATTAATACTAATATTATTATAGTTATTTTTAATTAGTTCTTATCTAAATATCTGATCATTATACTGATTAGTAACGTCTTATACTGTATTCGCTGTGTCACAAAAAACATGTTAAGGCAAATGCTGCTGTAGGGATTGTATTGGTTTGCATGCAATAGATGTTTTAGATTGTGAAGTTTCCAGTGTAATTTTGACCAGATGTATCACACTACCAGTGTAGCTGTGCAATGTATGTCTCATAAGAAACACTGACCAAGTAGGAAACCAAGGGTTTGATCTTATTTCAATATATAAACATTAACATTATTGATACCTATGTTAGCTTAAGACAAGTTTCCAACAAATTAAAATATGTGTGTTGTTATAAAATATCAAAATTGACTTGCAAATCTAATCTTGCTCCAACTAGTAACATCAATGTAATAATTTTCTTGCTTTTGTCACTGACACTACAGTGAATTTTCTGAGTGAAACGCCTTCAGATGGCCACAGCGAAGTCTGTGTACCCAGATCACCCTTGAATGCTGACAGACTCAGTGTGTTTCAGGCCCCACAAAAGTAAAAAGAGAGTAAGATGAGAGCGAGGGAAGCAGAGATTCACAGAGGAAGAGCTGGATGCAGCTTTTGTATTGAAGTGCTCAGGGTCGATCCAGGAGGAGACACGGGCACATCTTTGTGACAGCAGGTCAGACTGTCAGTGTGTGTGTGTGTGTGTGTGTGTGTGTGTGTGTGTGTGAATGCAGTCAAGCAAAGCAATGCAGTTGACTAGACACCAGCACTTGACTTCGATGACCCTCACACACACGCGCACACACACACGGGCTCACACTTCACACAAACAACATCTTCAAGGCACAAATGAAATGGACAACACTGCTGGGCAGAGGCTGAAAAAAACCATGGTGAAGTTTGATTAATTTGCGGTAATTTCTGAAAAAGTATTTGTCAGTTTTCTGAATTTAAGTGAACTAATTTTTAACTTTCGCTCCTCCGTCCATCCCCATCCTTCCTCAAACCCCCGTCAGTAACTGATCCTCCTCAGGTTTCTACCTCAAGAAGCAAAGAGGTCAACAAACAACCCCACCCCCCTGCCCAGAGCTAAACATATCTCTCACATGGCTGAAGTTGTTCAGGAATGCTTGGTTTACCTTAACTTGCGTGCAGAATATACATAGTCGCCCTCACTGGCTCAGAAAATAGCTGCGGCAGGTCACGGTACAGGTGACCTTTCGCCGAACTCTGCAGCTGAAGTTACACCTCTCATCTCAATCTGCTCTCTTCACCTCTGTGCCTCTCATCTGATAGGTTTCTGATCAGAGAAACTGCTTTTGAAGAGTTTTTCATGGCTGTTCCCTGCTTGCACTTGATTTCGCAGCACCTCTCCAAACTGTGCAAAAGTGGCCTCTCAGCATTTGATTAAAGAAGGAGGGATATAAAATGGTACATGTTGGAGCACTTCATGCTGCAGTGAAACACGTGTATTTCACTATGTGAAAGAGAAATCGTCTCGAAGAACGTGTTCATTTTAATTCACAAGTTGATTTATAAACTGATAGTTTAGCATTAAGTGGTATTCTCAGTTTCCTTCTACTGTCATTGTCTGTGGTGGATGGTTGCTTCTATAAAACAGAGAAATGACATGTTTACATTAATAGCACAGATTAATATAGTTTGTTTTTATGTAGCATTTGTGTTTAGAGAGCCAAAGTCCAAAAATCCCATTGACATTTGTAATAATAACTGGAACAGAGCCTTATTCAGCAATTATAATATTATTGTCAGTACCTCCACCAAGGAGATTATGCTTTTGTCTGTGTTGGTTTGTTTGTTTGTTTGTTAGTGTTGGAAGCACAAGCTCCCTGCCTGTCTGCACACCTTTTGTGTAAAGGATAATTAATGGTTGCACACTATATTCAGTGTTTTGTATTTCTGTTATCTAATTTGTAGATTACAGAGAAAAAAAAAAAGTGCAGACATATTTGTATTGTTTTATTATTGGAAATGTTCTGTGGTAACTGTGGCCATTTCTGGTTTTGAGCGAGTATTTCATTGGTCGGTTTGAACTAGGCGGGGCCCCTGCACTGATATGAGGAAGTGCCAGAGAGGAAAGAGGAGGAGAGTCTGATAACAAGGAGGATAAATGTCTTATAAAGGTTTTTGTTCTTTCTTCAGGAGTTTATTGCTTCATTTATTTATTTATTTTTATCATTTGAAGTCCGGCAGTTGTTTATTTCTTTAAATGTCAAATAAATTAGGTTTTTCTTCAAGATAATTTTTTCTTCTTCTCTGTTCCCTCACCACCATGCAGCCGGGTGTGCCAGCTTATAACAATTAGCAACAAATGTGTTGAACAAATGATGAAATCTTGGGCAAGATCCCAGTATAGGATCCTCTGGGGAAATAGGAATTTACAAAGAGTCCCTGTTTGCTTATAATTGCTGAATGCTATGACAAAGTAATGTTGCTGGTTCACCACAAGAGGGAAACAGTGTTCAGTCTACAGCAGGTGTAGGCAATCCTGGTCCTCGAGGGCCGCTATCCTGCATGTTTTAGATGTGTCCTTCTTCCAACACACCTGATTCAAATGACCAGGATCGTTACCAGGCTTCTGCAGAGCTTGATGATGAGCTGATCATTTGAATCAGGTGTGTTGGAAGAGGGACACATCTAAAACATGCAGGATCCCCCTCGAGGACCAGGATTGCCCACCCTTGGTCTACAGCATCAGTGCAGTTGGATAATGCCTTAGGAGAGGTTTGTGCTCTCTGAATCCTTTCTGTTTGTCCAGGTATAATTTAATTGGTCATAATTTAGCACAGAGGTAAAGATGCTTATCAATTGTAGCCTACATATTTATTTTTTATATTTTGCCTGCAGTTTGATGTTGGATTTTCTTTTTCTCGTTTTTTTTTTTTTTTATTTTTTTAACAAAATTAATCTCCAAGAGTAAAATCTATCATGATTTGACTTGATATAGTTTTCATTCTGTTTATTCTCTTACTGTTTTTGAGCTGCAGCTAATGAATATCATGACTTTCAGTTGTTTTTATGAATAATTAACAATTGCTCAGTCTGAAAAGATCAGAAAATAGTGAGCATTCCTTCAATAATTTTGTCTCCTCAGTTAACATTTATATGAAACAGAAAAGCATCAAATTGTCACATTTGAAAAGACTGTCTGACAATTATGGTTATGAAAAGGACTTAAACGATTAACTGACTGTCAGAAGTGTTCATCATCTAATCAATTTACCGGCTTTGTGTGCAGGAAAAATGTTATTCACTTTGTGTTGTCATTGGAGCTGAAATCTCAGAAATTCAAGAAGTTTCATTAAATGTATGAATCCATACATAACATCCTTATCAATCGAATGTCCTGCAGACAGCCTCAGTGCTGCCTCCTGTTCTGCAAAGGTTTCCTCCTCTCACAGGTCGAGCAGCCACTCCACCGTCACACTGTGGTCTGCAGTGTGTCTGGTCGCGTGCGGCTCCACGCTGACATGACCGAGCTTCAAACTGTGCGAGCATGTGTCCCTTAGCCGTGCTGCACATGCACAGCTAGCATACGGTGTCTCAGTGAGCCAGCGGATGTCTTTTTTGGTGGAATATCTGTCAACAGATTGAACTGCTGATAGATTAAGACTGTCAGGGGAGATACAGCAGAGGCACGGTGGCATGTGGTCAGCTGATGTCTCTTTTTCCCTTTGTTCATTTCCGTCTTTCTCCGGCTGTCTCCGGGGAGACAAGCGGAGACACATGCTGACATGTGATAAACAGATCTGTGACTAATGGTCTGCCTTAATAGAATACAAATTAGATGATTAGACAACCTCTTTTATGCCAAAGAAAGGAAACTCCACTGACAAAATAACGCTTGAAGCTTGGAGTGTGCTGCTTTTTTAATTACACACTTATATTCCTTCTTCGCGGTGGGGGATGGCGTACCATTAAAACCGGTGCATCAGCTTGGTAGCGAGCTTTGTTTCTGGGGAGTTTTGATTGGCTTGTCAGTTCACAACGTCAGTAAAACAAATTATATATTCATGTTTAAATTACCTTGTCAGTCAGTGACATTTCACTCTGCCTGATATTTCTGGATACCAACAAAATGCCTGCCAACTCTTCTGTTTTCCCGGGAATCCCAGCGTGTTTTTTGGCATGTTGTTTGCCCTGGGAAACATATAGAGACAATATTTCAATGTGGTGCAAAAAAAATGATTTAAGAGTCTGTCATCTGTCATTGTCAGTTAGTGTCAAGATGTCATAAGGCAGTGGAGGGATTCCCACAGCAAATGTATTCCTGCAGGAGAAGAAGGCTTCCTTTGTTTCCTCAAATCAACTAACATGTCCTTTGTACCCTTCTGGTAGCCTGACCATTATTCAATAGGAATCGACTTTGGGGTCAATATGAAATATGGGAATAAATTAATGATTTTCAGTCAGGCTGTTGTGGTTGCACTTCGCACACATACTATAGAAAGAAAAACATGTCAACTCAAAATAGAGACAGTTATACAGGAAAATGTATTTTTTTAAAAAGTCAGAAATACCAAAAAGTTCACTGGTGCCAGTTTCTCAAAAGCCAGTATTTGCTTACCTGATCAACCAGGCCCAACATGCTTTGAAAGAATACATTACAAAGACGTGAGGGCCTGGAGCTGCACTGCTGTCTCTCATTTCGAGGGCGGGCTTAGCAAGCTGAGAGGGAACCAATCACAGAAGTCGAATGTGACGCACAAAGTGTGAGACGCTACACCGGATATGACGTTAGCGTATTCTGTCGAATGGTGTAGCGCGTGTAGCCGCACCACGAAAACAAACGAGTGAAGCTATGGCAAACGGAGGAGAGAGGACTAACATTAACGACAGCTGTCGATTTAGAGATTCTGTATTCTCTAGTTTTTGCAAAACTGAAGCTAGAGCAGGAGTAAACACTCGTACGGCAGCCATGTCTGACGTTTTCAATGTTTGGATTTGGGAGAAACGCTTGTTCTGGCTTCTCAGTATGACGCGTCAACAACAGGGGCATGTAATTGGTCCGTCCCAAAGTTTGCTCATGAAGGGACTGGCTATGTCTCCGGTGTCAGACCCTTCTGCATTTGAACAGAATGTAGGAGGGTCTGATTGGTCAGGCTAAGTATTTGCTGATTTATTTTATTTTTCGTCTTTCTGTAACAAACAGAAAATCTTTGTGGTTTTCGGACAATTTGTCGGACCTCACAAGCAATTACACATGTTATATACATATGATATTTTAAACCTTCAGTGGTTTTATTTTCAAAAACACCTTTTTTATGGATCTTTATTTATTTATTCTGCAATATTCTGCAAACTGTTTTTCTATTCACAATCAGAGCTTCGTGTCCTCTTCTGATGCATCTTTTTTTTTTTCAATAAATCTGGATATACATTTGAAAAAGCCATTATTTAGTCCACTGAGTAATATTTCATGCATCTTTTTTTGTGTTGTTGTGGCTTATATTGTTATTAGCAGATGTAACTCCATCAATGCATTTTCAGTCTTTTAAGTATGAACTCAAAAGAAAAGTTTTGGTCATATTTTTGTTGGCTCTGTTTCTGGTGTTGTATATTCACATTAGAAAATTGCTGCCAGTACTTTTTAAAATGCCTTATTTGGCATCAATGTTTGCCCAAAATCGAGGTTTTTTGAAGAACTGTGCTGCACTCAGAACAATTTAAATGATCGGTTTCTTCACAGAGAGTTGTGTGATTGTTGGCTGAATCATTAGGCTGACTTGTGTCTTCAGTATGCTGGAGATGTGCAGTTTTCAGTGCTTATTTTCCACCTTGCCTTCTCGGTGCACCTATATAAAGTGAAGAAGCCGTAATGCTGCTGTGGGTGTATTCTTTCTGAAGATGTGCTTGTCACAGCTTGTGATGCAGTGTAGATGCACTTACTTTAGACACACAATACGCACGGTGGCCCATTTCCTTTCAGCTGAGCTCTGTACAGCGTCGGTGCTTTTTTTCCATCTGGCTTTTTCCTGGTCGCAAGTCACATCTTAAATGGCTCTTACGCCCCACTTTGATTGACTCCTGTGGGTTTTCCAAACTGTTTTCAGTTTACATGTTAAAGTGCAACAGAAATATCAAATGGTAGTATATTTACTTAAGATTGATTTGATGAAAAATGTGTGGGATTAGGGCTTTGATGTTGGGGCTTGGAGATTACATGTTGGCGTTCGGAGCTGTAATGCTTTCGTGTGTCGCTCTCAGTGCTGCCTCGTCTGATTTGGTGTCCCACTCATCTTTCATTTCTGACTGGCAGCTCGCAGACACACACAGGAAAAAACATTAGAAATCTCTTGGTACTTTTAAAGCCCTCCTGAATTCTGCTGCATGGTTTTATGAATTTTGGGAGGTTTTTGACAGTTGAAGTTGTTGTCTTGTTTACACTGTGCTCGACATGTCACATTAAAAGTTGTGTAGATTGACAGAGTTTGACTTTCAAAATAAATGCTAATTCAGGTTCACTTTAGGGCTGCGACTAACAACTAGTTTGACTACTGAAATGATTAGCCGACTACTTGGATCATGAATCTCAGAATTCTTAAATGGCTCTTATTCAGCTTTTAAGTTGACCATGAGTTTGTTTAAATTATGTCCTAATAAATAATAAAGACCTGAATGAACAAAAATACATCTTTTAATCAATTTTGCTGCTGATGTTAGCTGCTACTGGTAGAAAAAGTAAATCAACATCAGCCCTCACCATATTGTTTACCTGCTGCTGTTATTCATATGCAGCTCTCCACAGAGATACAATGGAGGAGAGATGCCTCACTCCATGGAAAAACACATCTGGCAACAATAGTCAACACTTTCATTTATTGGTAACTATTTATAACAATGTGACAATGATAACATTGATTTCACAACTGCATAATCCACATCTCATCTCCATCGAGTTGTGTCAGATTTATCATCCTGCCTTTTGTGTAGATTTTCAACAACATCCAATCAGTTCTGACAAAGTTCTGAATTTTACTCAAAGAGCAGAAAGTTTGTACTTACAGCTTCCTTCTTCTTCTTGGTAACTAGATAAGAAAGGGATTTTCAGGGAATTTATTTGTTTATTTATTTACTCATAATTTATGATCAAACCGTGACATATGGAAACATTTCATGTTCAATGTTGAAAACCAAATAACTTATTTCTCTGTTTTATGCATGGATGACAAATTATTAGTAACTACTTTCATGTGATATATGTTGCAATTTACTGAAGTAACATTTTGGGGTAAAAAAATCAAATTACTTCCCTGTGACATATGGACCTTTTTTTTTTTTCCACTTCACGCAAATGTACAAAATATGCTGTTCTCATAAGAAATTAACATTAAATGAAACCAAGTGATGAAGGTAACATGTTAAAATACACTTATGATCAATATTGGATCAAAATATTGAAATGATTTTTATAGGATTTACATATTGTGACATGTGGACATATATCTGTCATTATTTACAAGTCTGAAGGAAACTTTCTGTAACAAAAATACCACAAATATGCTCAGAACTTTTATTCAATATACAAGTAACAACTAAAGTGATATTTATAATTTACATGAAACTGTACTTTACAAGTAACTTCATAGACAAACAGTCTTCAACATTGCTTAACTTATACTGTTGGCATATGTTGGCTTTTTTTGTGTTAACAAATGCTCTTTTTGCATAGTTAAGTCCTTTATTATCGGTCAGTTAATATCAGTTAGTAGGCTCTGGATCTCTGTTGTTTTTCTAGAAATGGTATTGCAATTTTAAAAGTAAATTTTAAAAGTTTAGTAGTCAAGCTAAAAAAATGAGCCTATTTGAGAAATGATTGGTGGAATTTAATTTTTTGACACTGATGTTCACTTTGGTTTGATCTGGCCCAAAGAAGTGTTTCTGTAATGTTGCTAACAAACAACTGAGCTTGTGGAAACATTATTTCAGACAAAACACTAAAACCTTCTAGAAACGTCCTCGTCTTCACAGCAGGGAAGCGGAAGTGCAAAAAATCCTGTTTTACTTCCAGGCATTATGGCCTTCCTGCAGTACTTTACTAGACTGCTGTTTCTGCTAAACAACACTGGCACAAAGCTCATGCTTTAGGTTTTTTTTTTTTTCGGGAGTCTGAGTATGTAGTCATAAATAGACTTGTGGCAGCAACCATTTGGATCACAGGACGTACCAAACCGAGGAAGTCTCATCCCATTACACCCCTGTAACGTCTCCTATTTCTAGCTTCATACTTTAAGCACATCCTAACTGTTCTATTAAGTCTTCACCGTCATGAAAGACACCGAGTTAAAACACCAGTAATCATGCACGCTACAGAAATTCATCATCCTCAAACCCGGCCATACATCTCTGCCTCGTCCCATCTACCATTTGTTCTGCATAACCTTTCATTTGTGCCACACGTCTTCTGCGAGCTATATTATACCCACTCGTGCCCACTCATGTAGCCCTCTGAATTACCCACCCTATCACTGCTTTAACAAACGGTCCAGCATGTGACAGAGTCTAATGTGGCATCCGCACTCACTCTCCTTAAAATACACAGCATGTCAGTTAGAGGCCTGTTTCCCCTTGTGTTAGTCACAAAGGCACAAAGGATTCTGCCACAGTGACAGACTGGATGCTTCACACAGCGCTTGTGTCTCCGAGCAAGCGTGCGCACGTGTGTGTTCGTGTGCGCCCGTTTCTTTTTGTGATGGTGGCAGTTTCATGTTAAGTTTTTTTTGTTTCAGCAGAAAGAGAGAGAGACAGGCTTCATTGGGGCTCAGGTCTAAAAATAAAGCCCCCACTATGTTCTTGTTTTATTGTTGTGCCATTCCTATTTTGTAAAAGACAATAAGTTATTTATTTATTTATTTCACAGTGACTAGCGCACCCCGTTGTCTAAAAACTCAATATGTTGCAGTTATATTTATAGTGACAAGCCTCTGCTGTGACAAGCAATCATATTTCGGTGAACCACAATACATCTTCTGTGTTTTAAAGGCCCTGTGTGTTGTATTGAATTATCCAACATATAATATGTCTTACTGACATGTCATCAAACTATCGAAATTCAACATTACAGAAACTGTGGCAGCAGCATTTCTCAGCCTTTACTGACGGCAACAGCAGTGATGGAGGGAGCTGTAAATTATCAAAATGTGCAGGTATCAAGGGGGATTTAACAGGCTGTTTTTCAGTTTCTCAAAAAGTCAAATAGAGAGTTTTTTGAGGACAATGATTATATGTTTTTTTTTTCCCAGTGGTGACAAACATGTCCTCTTCCATCAAGTGAAATCATGACACCGCAGATTTTCTAGGTCAAGGCTGTTAAGAACAGATGTGCGAGGGGAAGCAGAGGAGAGGTGAAATCAGAGGGCTGAGGAGGACACATAAAGGAAAAGCCAAAGAAAGAAATAAAGACAGGGACCACAAAGTCTGAGATTGCTTGTGTGTGTATATATGTGTGTGTTTTGTGTGTGGGATGCTTGTTCAATAAGAAACTGTGACACAGATAAGTGCTCATGTGTGACAGCTCGGTTGTTCTTTTTAACACAGTCGCCCTGCGCCTCCATTCACAACAACAACCAAGTGTCAGCAACGAAAACAAAAAAAACACAACCTGATACCTTAAGGCATTGGTTACACTTGTGCACACGTCTAATCCTAAAGATCTGTTGCTGTGAGACCACTCTGCTTTGTGGGCACGCTTGGCCTGAAAACGTCTACCGTGTGTTTTCCTCTGATGGATGGATGCATGAAATCTTTGTCCATGCGGTGCTTTTATTATCGGATTATCGCTTGCCCACCTGTTGTCGGGCAGTTTTGTGTTTTTGCCTGCTGCTGGTGGATTTTTGGCCTCTCGGGGGCAGCAGAAAAAGCTGTGAGTACAGCAGTCACATATTTATTATGAAGATGCTACCAGGATCCTGTTAAATATCTGCTCACTTTAAGCTAATTTTAACTTTACTTTTAGCTCCAGTTTGGCTTTTATTGGCTCCTCAGTGAAAAATCTCACACTGCACTTGGCAGATACTCCAGCGTATTAACCAGCTAGTTCCTAACAACTTGTTAACTGTTAAAGCTATCAAAGGTTTTGAGAGTGAAAACAAAAAAATATAGTGGGTGTTAAGACCAAAACAAATGAGGCACTAAAATGTTTGAGAGGGAACTGCTGAATGAGGCCATGATTGTGTGTGGGTTTGTTACTGTGAGCAATGGATGCTAAAAATGTGGTAGTCGGTACCGGTACTATTGAAACTCCATAAATCTTGTGTTACCAACTTTCATAAATTGATTAGGTTAATGTATTTAAAATCTTTTTTATATAAAGTTCTGCTGCACACGTAGCATGCTAACACAGAAAAGTACATTCAACATAATACGCTGCATGACTAAATAGAAATTACCATAACGTATAAATGTTATCAGCAGCCCCAGATTCAGCTTATGAAATATTTCAATGTTAGCTTAAACTATAGACTATATACAGAAATGACTGAAGCAGCTGGGACTCAAAAATGAGGGCAATGTGGAGATGCAAAAAAGTGCAGTACTCTCAATGACCACTAGAGGCTGGCTCTTAAAACACTCTGGCTCCAAATGACTCAAATTCAAAAAATCATCATTTTCAATCCTGAAATAGTCAGTATATTTTTTCACAAGTCCTTCTGATGTCAGTCGTGCAGTGGAAGAGTGGACGCAAAGCTCACTGTATCACACGTCTTTTATAAACTTTGAACCAGTGTGCGTGTATGTGGATCATTGAGTTTACGTAACTATGGACACAGCCGAACAGTCATCTCACCCTTGACACTGGATCCTGCTCCCATAGAGGAAATGTTGGCCAACAACCTTTATCATTTCTTGGAACTAACCTGACTCTGGCCAAGATAAAGTTTTTCACAAGAATCAACTTTGAAGACTGAAAACTGTGGCATGAGATCATAGCAGATGTGCAGCTGCTGAAAAACACTCTGCATTAGGAGATGTTGCAAAAGGAGAATTATATAAAAGAAATACTTTTGCCACTACATTAGCTAAAATGAATTCTTCTTATTAGTGATCTGTTGGTCTGTCAGAAAAAACAAAACATATTTAAGTGGGTATTAATCTCCAAAAAGAGGAATATTTAGGGGAGTGGTTAGATTGAGTGACAGGTCTGGTCTCCAATGAGTCTTATTGGGCAGTGACCTCAGGTTCAAGGTTGAGACCACATCCAAATATGGTCACTTCCGACCAACCAACATGGCAACGTTCAAATGCCGATCTGTTGGTTTCAAAATGTGAGTTCACAAACCAGCGTGAAGTCACATTAGCTGCATCCATTGTGTATACAGTCGATGGCACAGAGTTAACTTTGTGAAGGTTTTATGGAGCGTTGCTATGCCGCTCTCCCAATTTGCAGGTAACGGTAACATTTCAGGATATTCTGACAAAAAGTTATTGATATAAAATTATCAACTCACACCTGCTCTGTGTAGAGATCTGGATGTCTGTCCTTGAAGTGCTTAGATAACTTTGAGTTGTTATATCCTTTTGTTCAAATTCCTGGCTTTAGGTTTTCTGTATCTCTTCCCCGATCCTTCATCTATCTCCATACACTCCTAGGCCACAGTGGACCTGTTGCTGTACAGTCTGTGTTATTGTCCAATGAGGCACAGGAAAACAAGTCCTGTCACGTTCTCAGGATTTTAAAATCGCCTTGTGCTGAATAATTGATTCCTGCTGCATCCCTGCTGAGAGCCGACACTTTCCATGTCCTGCCGTTATATAAAATATTGATTTAATTCAGTTCAGTTAAACACAGCTGGAGGAGTTTTTGTAACAGCTCAACTTGCAGCACAGCTCCAACAACAATGTCACATAATCATAAAGAACAATACATCACGACAACATGCAAGTGTCAGAAGGTGAGTGTCACATAGTTGTAGAGCTCAGCTGGAGGTTGTTGCACAGATATTAATATTCTGAACAGTGCAAAGTAGTTTATAGGGCGTTTCAAATGGTAGGCTCTTTTTAAAGAACAAATAATAAAGCAATGTGGCTTCTATTTTAACAGCTTGTTCTCTGGAGTAACCACCTATAGTTCTTCTGGCATTTAATAGCTTTATTTATTTAGAAATCACAAAAAAAATCTGATATCATGGCTGAGCATAGACAGAAGGCAGACAGCTTTCATTCATAAGAACTGAACAGTAATGTTTAACAAGGCCATATGATACATTAGTTGCACTTCAGTGGATTAAATACACAATATTTAATAAAGACTTTCCAAATCTCTCCAAACTAGAAAACTCCATTAACCTTCTGAAGCTTTTTTTGTGGTAAAGACTTCCTTCAGACCCATTTTGTCTCCTTTACTTTACCACTGTTAGTTACCATTTTAATGTGCTGCATACTGTTCACCTGTGCACATTTAAACAAAGTCTAAATGTGCATAAATAGGAGCAAAGCTGACAGCAGCTGTGACCAAAAATATTTTAAGAGGCGTAGTGTCTAATTTAGAAACTAGGAGCTGGAGAGCAAAAGCTAAAATCCATAAAGAGCAATTCAGCAACCTCAAGAGGAACTTTGACACGGTGATATTTTATCATCGAGACTGCTCCTGACACAAACACACCTTGAGTAATAAAGCATCACTAAAGGAAATGGGAATAGAGCCAAGCAAGCAGTACGATCCGTCAACACAGGTCTTCAAGTGAATTCATTATGCACAGAGGAAGATGTTTAGCTGAGAAAACTGCAGAATATGCAAACACTTTGGGTGAGGTTTATAATTTGAACATCCTCTTGATAAGCCCAAAGGTTCAGCTAATAGCGTGGTATTCATTATCAACAGTAATATACTGCCAGGCTGCGGGTGGGCCTATCCTAAAACTAGTAAACATCGTAGCATGCCCAAATACTTCAATCCCTGCAGTGTGTGAGAGTAAATAAAAAGGATTAGATATTTATACACTTAAAGGTGTGATACAGTATACTGGCTGGGTCTTTTGAATATTGTCAGCAGAAGCCTGGAGTCATGGCTTAGATTTGTGGTCCTATACCTAATGGACTGTTCCCAGAGCCCAATGTACCATGGGAAATATAGTGGAGGATGCAAATAAAAACAAAAATGTGATGTTTATTGAACAAGCAGCTAAAACACTGCTTAGTTGAAGCTTGGTTGCTATTGATTTTTAGACACAATTGCTACCAAATTACTGGTAATTCAAGGGAAATAAACCACTCAGTTTGTCTTCAAATAGCAACACTGTATCCATGTGAAAATGCCTCAAAATCAAACTTCGCTTTTCATTTACGACGTGATGTTGTCACGCTATTGTAGCAGAACTGTAATTTTGTCCTCAGCATCTGCGGCTCCTCGTGTAACTCTACCGTTGTTGCATAGTTATGTCTATTTTTGCTGATACAATGTGTTTTTGAACTGCTGAGCCGACTCTTTTAAGACACCAGGGTCAGCCCATTAGCCAGTACTTTGGAGTGATGTTGAATGTGGAGATTATTGGGCGAGACTTTGGAGGCTGTGTACGAGCTTTAGTTTGGCTGAAAGGGGACAGTGTGCAGATAAGAGCAATTCTGAGACACCAGAGTATAATAAGCAGCCCACTGAAGCTCCTGTGGGCCTAATAGGAGGAGGATTTGTTTGACATGAGGTAAAGTTTGATTACAATAAAATATACTTAAGTTTTGTTCTTTCCTTCCTATAATCCTAGCTAGTTTTTTTGTTGTTTAGCTGTTCACTGAGTGCTTAAAGTTTAATTAAAACATTTCCTACAGAGAGACAAATGTTTGCCCAGGTTTTGTGTGTGGAAGAGTTATTTAGATTTTCAGAGCAGTGCCTTTTAACTACTCCTGATAATTGATTTTGGCGTCTTGCAGAGTGTGTATGTGCGTATGAGCGTGCACACGCATGTCTCTGAATGCATGCATGTAGATTTGATTTGCGTAAGTGCACATCTGCGTCTGAATGCATGCGCTCTCGACTGACTTGCCCTTCTGTGATGCTGTGTCATTCTGCTTGAACGCCTGGTCGGTCACTGGCTGTCTCCACGGGCAGTGTGACGTCTTTCTCCCCGGGAGGGCTTTTAGCGTGTGTTTGGCCTGTGTGAATGTGGTTGTTGTTTTTGTTTTGGTGTGCTTCCTCAACCATGAGTATGCTAGGAGTCTCTCAGAGGCATATGACACATGCAGGATATACATGGCGCACACAAATATGTGTCTTTATGTCTGAAGACACACACATCCCTCGTCCCTTAGAAATATCTTAAAGAGGATCTGTTATCCTCATTTCTAGCTTTTTATTCTGGGACTCGCTTTGTACAATTCGTAGTCCCTCCTTATTTATCTTATACTGGGTATTGATGCAGCTCGTCAGTTCATCCACAGCCAATCGACTGAGGTTATTTCTAAATATGTGTTGTGCTAGTACTTGGGTACTTGTGAAAGATCATTATTCACAATCTCACCAAGACTGCATCAAAAGCCTGGATGTGTCTTTGATCCACCCATTAAATCAAGGGTGCATTGGGAGGTGACTTGTGTGGACTTGGGACAGCAAAGTGTCCCAGATTGCATTTCACAACATACAACCAGAACAGCAGAGGAGAAAACTCTCCACCATTTTGAAGTAATAATCTTCAAAATACCACTGTTGTTGCATCACTGAAAGCAGTTTTAAGATTTTCTCAGATGAGGAAGGAGCTCGTTAAACTTCACATATGTTGTTGGTTTATTGTCTCAGAGCCTGTTTAAAAATGTGCTCTGGTGTTTTCAGAGATGTGAGCTGCAGCTGGAACCTGTATCAGCAGATAGACTGACCGTGCACTCAGTGCTTATCATACCCGCCGAGAGCAGTCTGACCTCTGCAACTCGTTTTGAAATTTGCCACTGGCTCTGACCTGTCAGTAGTGGTCAACTACAGATTTAAATACTTCTGAGTTTATCTAAGAAACAAGTGCCATTGGCGATTATGAATATGTAATTTTTACATTATTATTATAATTAATATATGCATTTCCATAAACAAACCCTGAAATTTTTATGTATTAATTTATTTCAGAGTAAGTACCAATTAGATTGAGTGTAAATGTTGAATTTCAGGTAGAGTCGAAATCAGCTGCAATGTCCTCTCATCTTGCTGGTGTGGAGTTTGCAGACTGTAAACATACAAAGTAAGATTACTTCTCTGTTGATTGAAAATAGAGACTTCTCAAATTATTTAATCAATGTGAATGAGCCCGAATCTGTGTGGACATCATTAATCTCCACATACAATAAATACTATGTTCATTACCTGCTTATTGTGTGACATGATGGTGGATTTGGTCTTCACAACCTCGACAAAATTTGTTAGTTTGATGTGGAAGACGTCTGCTGTCCATTGTAGCAGTGATGTCTATTAAACTGATGATCAGACAGATAAATTAAATGTGGAGCTGCCATCAGCTCAGCACCAAGGTAGAAAAAACATCAGGAACAAAGTCTGAAGCCAGATCTTCTGGCTCACACCACATGTACGTACGCTCATTATTTGAAGGTTTAGGTTTAATGTGTACCTCCAACGTTGTAACACTGGCAGGAAATAAGGAAACACACGATAGGTCCCCTGTAACTTTAACCTAAAACCAATTCTACCTTTACCACTAAAATCAAATCTTATCTCTCAAAACTACAATGGTTTCACAGTAAAATTTCACCCACATACACACAAGAACCCATACGACAGAACCAGGCGTATAAATCAGGACTAATTGCCGTCTTAGAGCAGTAGACTAATCTGGTTTGAACACACTTGGCTAATTAGCATAAGATGAACCAACCTTACTTGCCATTTGACCACCGGTACTTATACATCACATACCACACACACACACACACACACACACACACACACACACACACACCAAGAGAAGGAGGCAAAACAGTAAAATTACTTCTAATCCAGCGTCTGTGATGGAAATACTTTCATTTCTCCCTAGTGAGCCACAACAAGGATTTAACAGCCTCTTTGACTGCTACAATATCGCACAGATTTACCTGCTGTTTCCTCTGCCATAAAATGGCTTTTGGTTTCGTTCAGCAGTTTGGTTGCTGGTTGAGGAGGTGCACCACTGCGGGGGAGGTAGGCGCACTGCGATCACAGCCTCCAATATGTCAAAAGTAATTAGGCTGATCGGCGAGTATACCCTATTATGCGCGGAGAGGTGTGTGCCGTGTGCTGTTAATTAGACTGATGAGTGGATACACTCTAATAAGCCGAGCATGGACCATCAAATACATTCTGATTAGGCTTTCTTTTCTCTTTTTAAAGTGAGAATGTACATGTTTGCCGCTATATGTTGCTTGATTCAGTGAATGTGTGAAGATTGCAGCTGAAATGATTAAATAGGAAAATTAATTGGCAAATATTGTGGTCGTCAATTACGCGGTTGACTCATTTTTGAACCTAAAATGCTAAATATTTGCTGGTTGCATCTGCTTTTCCTGATCATACCTAACAGTACATTTGATATATTTGAAAAATACTGTGAATATTGGACAAATATAAACCAGATGTATTAAAAAATAATGAAAATATTAATTGTATTTTTTTCTATTTTCAGTGTTTGCCTATTACTCTCCCACCAACGGGTCATAATACCCCAGCTGTGAGGATATAATCACATGAAATGATAAATCGTGGGGGCCTCCTGAGGGTTTCTGGGCACGATGGTGCAATCAATTTTCAATAAAAGTATGAGTCAGCACAGGCTGTACATAGTATGTTAAAATTGCCAGATATTAGGCCTTTACCGCTGTGATGTGAAGCAGGAAGATGGTGATATCGCGCCGTTGTTTTATTCTTGAAGCAAAGCCTAGAATCAAATCCCTTCTTGCAAGACTTTGCTGGAAGGTATAGCTTATACGACTACACGAGCTATTTCAACATCTCTTCAGTCAACAATGTGGATTTCTCTCTATATTACCATTTTCCTTTTTAGCCTCTTTTTTTTTAAACCCATACTTCAAAGACTTCTGAACAGACAAAATATGCGCGTTAGAAATAAACTGGGTCTGTATTCTGCTGCGGATCGTTTTTTGAAAATCTTTGTTGACAACATGTCACTAAACGCACTGAAGCTACAAATTAGACAGTGACACTTGTCACCGTTTGAATAAGCTTTGGTCCAAGAATTTGATAGTCGACTACATTTTCGCGTGACAAGCATTTCATTTTCCAAAACGACCTTCTCTCCCGGGGGAGAGCTGAAAAACTGGGTTCTGCTGTAATTAGGCTAGCTGGCTGACAAAAAAAGAAGCACCCAAGGTAGAGGAAGGATGAAAGATAGCGAGGTAGAGTGAAGGAGAGGATGAAGGTGGGGAGGGTGTGAGGAGGAGGAGAGCAGATAATGAGAGGGAGGGTGACAGTATGAAAGAGTGCAAGAGGAGGAGAGCATGTCAAGAATCAAGAGGGGGGTTGTTTGCCTGCGGCCGCCTCATGGTGTGATGTCGTTGAAGCTTCTCACCATGTTTTATTACAAAGGGCTCCGTGTTAGGGTCTGCGTTGTCAGCTTGCCAGCTAACTTATGTCGGCTCGAGTGTCTCAGTGTGTCCGCGCAATGCGTTCTGTCATTGTTAATTTTGCAGGTTGGCAGTGTGGTTCATCCAGGAGTTACACAGAAGGGGAATGAAATAACCCGCTTCGAATGATGGTTATAAAAAGTACGTTAATGGCTGCGCAGGCATCATCTCACACTGCAGAATTACACAAGAAACCACGAAACAGGCAAAAAACTATTTACAGAGTTGCTGGTTTTTCTCTTAAAACATTGTTGATTTTGGTTTTAAAGTTGTACCCCTCTGAGCAGTTTAAATACCTCTATCCTCATTTCCATGTTGTACAAGTACATTTCTTTTTAACAAGTTAAGACAAGGTTTTGCTAAATATTTTCTGCATAGCACCACGACTGGCAATATGTAATTCAGAAAGCCTTGTTAGAGCCCAAAATGTAACAACAACTTGAAATGTAACAATGACCCAAACTGTTATAAAAAAATATATGTAATAAAACCCAAAATGTAGTAAATTTAACAAAAGTACTGAGGCCGAAATGTACAAAAAAAAAGTTACAAAACCCAAAATGTATTAACCGGTAAATAATAAAACAACATGCTGAGCCCAAAAAGTTTATTACATTTTGGGTTTTATTACATTTTTTAAAATAAAAATTCAGGACGTTGTTACATTTTGGGTCCTTGTTACATATCAGGCTCTGTCAGGGACCAAGCAGTACAGGAATGAGGAGACAGGGGTTTTTGTTCAAAATAAAGGGTTTATTTACCCCAAATAACCAAAATAATATAAACCACAAATTTAACAACAAGGCTTATATAAAAGAGGTCAACAAAATATAATGCTACTAAAAATAAGGCGAACCAAGACATAAACCAAATGAAGTAACCTAACCAGCCTGACCTCACATAATGACACAAAAGGACAACATATATAGTGGCTTTGTCAAACCAAATGAAACACAAGGGGAAAACAAAATGGATGCTAACTAGAACCTAATATCTACTGAAACCTAACTAAACACAAATTCCCCCAAACCCCAACAAACAGGTGGTGCAGTCTGATTGGCAGGCCACAGGATTTAATGTCTCTCCTCCCTCAGCCACACCTTTTGCCTCGTCGGGAAGGGACATCACCTAAGGCTACGTTCAGACTGCAGGGCTTAATGCTCAATTTGGATTTTTTTGTGAAATCCGATTTTTTTGTGAGTTCGTTCACATTTCCAATTAAATGCGACTTGTTTGTGATCCCCTGTGTGAACTTAAATATGACCCAACAGTGTCCCACATGCACAGAAGAGGATATAAGGACATCACACAGTAAGCACGCTTCAGTGTTTGTGGAAGTAAACATGGCTGATAACGGTGCAGCATATTTTATGATTCTAACATTGTCCAACTGGAGCAAACACATGTACAACCTGATTTTAAGAAGGTTGAAAAAGAAGAGAGTCAAGTTTTTGGCCATGGCGTTTTGTGGGGCAGTGGCAGCAACATCCATCCAGAGAAACACATGGGTGTGGGGTCGCAGCCAGGAGTGGTGGGATAGTGATGCGAGAGGCTTTAATGATACAGAGTTATGCAGATTAAAGACGTTAGTCGCGTATTGTGACGTGTAGGTGGGATAAATGCGACCTGGCCATATCCAAGTGTCCTGGGTCGCCTTTGAAAAAATCGGATCTGTGTTGTTCAGACTGTCATGAAAAGATCAGATACAAGTCGCATAGGGGCAAAAAAAAAAATCAGATTTGAGTCACTTTAGCCTTCAGTCTGAAAATAGCCTTATTGACCAGTTGTTGCATTTTGGGTTTTGTTGCATTTTTACAACTTGTGTCATTGTTACACTTCAGGTTGTTGTTACATATTGGGCTCTAACAAGGCTGCAATTTGTTATTTATGGAGTCAAATTAATTTCCCAAGAAGCTTCTGTCCCTTCAAATCCAGCATGCCAGTTTTAAATCTTCGTCCTCTTTGTAGCCATGAGCCATGTGGAAGAGGCACTAATGGACTAATCCCCATTTGGTAATGGTCAATTTAAAAAAATTATAGGTGAATGCAGTAATTATGTGAATACCAGTCCCATTTCCCTGCTGGCTATTGAAATCTTCTGCTTAAACTGGATCCCAGAGATAATTAGTCATTGGAAAACTGCCCAGCTTCCACTTTTATTCTACTCTGACTTCATTTAATTGACGCTACATCAGAGTGAGAGGAATGAACTGTTGGAATTTTTAACCCAGTGCAGCAACTTTGCCAGTCGGACGTGTTATTTCATACTCTCAGGTGTGTGTGTTTGTGTATGTTTGTGTGTGTGTGTGTCAGGGCTGACGAAGCATCTACGAGTGAGTCATAATGGCAGAATCAGGTTAGAGCGTCAGATTTGATCAAAACACCCAAATCGAACGGACACGAGTCTCCCAGTTGTCCAAGCCCTCATACCGCTTTCAGACAAAAGTGCAGCTATTCTGATACTATTTTTGAAATATTTACTGGCATCTGAAAGCAGAGACTAACAGTGAGCTGAGCTGTGAATTTCTCTCCCAACTCAAACTGTCAGAGAGATTCTGTGGGATTTGTGCGTTGGAGAGGAGTTTTTAGGATCGCAGTGTCTGTCTCGGAAAGTTTAAATCTAGGATACGACTTCTTACCTTTCAGACTGCCAAATCACTTCAAACACCAAAAATGGACTGAGAGGCAAAAATAGGCTTCTTGTCGCACTTTGCATTAACTCACACACAAATTCTGAGTGCCACAATTACCGTATTTTCTGGACTAGTGAGCGCACCTGTCTATAAGCCACTATTGAATTTATTCGAACAGCTAACAAGCTTCGTGCCGCCAATACTGAGCCACACCGGTGTTTAAGCTGCAGGGTTCAAAGCGTCAGAAAAAAGTAGCAGCTTATAGTCCGGAAAATACGGTAATATTTAGCAACCAATTTTCCACTCTCTATACAATCCCTAGAAACTCATGCACGATTGAAACTGCTTTGGTCTGTTTTACATCTTTTTTTTAATCTCTGGGTCAATGCAAAATCCATCAGTCTCATTAAAATACAGAGAACAGGCATGTAATTCACTTTTCTGAGTGCGATCTATTGAGCTTTTATGGGCTGAGGTACTGAGAGCCTCGTGGGGGAATGGGAGCATCGCTGCAAGCAGGAGAGGATGCCTCATGTTTGTGTATTATTTTTAGCTGACTGAGGGTGATTGAAGGCAGCCAAGCATCAGTCGTTGTCAGAAATAAGGTGCGCGTATGAGGCGCCACCAGACTTAATTTTCTTTGTACCCCTGCCAACTGCCAAGTACATGGAAACGAGTGGTACATTGTCATTCACCGCACGCAGGTAACACAAAGCTTAGCGCATTGCAGACTTTGATCTCTTTGGGCCTAAATGTTGTGTCAGTTCACTCCCACTTTGACCTCTGAGACACCGAGACATTGAACGTCTGGACTGTGTGTCCTTAATCAGCGTTTTATTCGGGCCACAGAGCTGCAGGCGGACGTGTGAATGATCTCACGGGAAGATGAAATACTTTTACATAAGGATAAGCTCTTTTTTTTATTATTATTATTACGCCCTACTCTTCCACAGGAGTTATATTGGTGTACTCCAAAAAACGGCAGATGATTATTTATAGAAACCGTGAAGAGCTTTCACTTATGTAACTGACTGAAGGTAACGGGGAAGAGTTAAGATATGTAAATGCAATTATAGTAGTGGAGTGTAAAGGACAGTTTTCTGCTGATGGGAGGAAAGTAGATTTGTGCTTTTTCTTTGGAGGTTGCAGTTTAGGTGTTTTGAGCAAGTGGCATCTCCCTAATGTCCATTGTGTGTGTGTGTGTGTGTGTGTGTGTGTGTGTGTGAGGTAGGTGAAAAGACAGAGTCAGAGCAGAGAGCTTCAGAGAGCGAGTGTGTGTGAGACAGAGCGAGAGAGGGGAGAGAGAAAATCTACTCCGTCATAAAATCACATGACTGCCGAGTTTCCTTGGAGACAGCAGCAGTGTAGTACATTGAGATGCTCGCCTGCTCAGTTGAGGGCAGATTAGGCATCTGGCAACAGCAGTAAGCAGTTGGATGTATTTTGCCGGCCAGGCAGGTGCTTTCTCTCCTCACAGAGGTAAGTGTGGTGCCCTCGTGTCTCGTCCGCCGTCTGGAGCTCACCTCCGGGGGTGGATTCTTGTAACGAGCTTTAAATGAGAGATAAACATTATTCACATGGACTGGGATTTGTGCACAACGCGGAGACTAGATGATAGCATGTGCAGGTTTGAGTGAGTGTAGTTGCATGAAATAAAAAAGTAGCAGTGCCGTGTTTGTACAAATGGCTTTAGAGGCAAGAATTAGGGCTGATGAATTACTCATGTAGTATTTCTTTTGATTCTGTTCGGCTACTCTTGGGGGAAATAGAAATGTATGAACCCAAAAATAATTGCATCGTGTCTTTAAAAAGCACATGCTGACCCCCTCGAGCATCCACATTAATGCAGGGAATATAGTTTGTGAACAAATGCAGTGTGAATGCAATATAGTACAGTAAAAAAAACAATAACTGTGTGCTGTTTGTGGCTACATAGCAAAACAGAGAGTCTCTCAGTGGCTCATGCTGATAACAGTTTTCTATAAATGTGGATAAAAATAGTTTGATTTGGCCAAGAAATGCTTAGTGGACAAGTAAGCGTCAGAGGACACAATGCTCTCCAGTGCTTGTCCTTTTATGTGATAATGAGAGCTTTAAATAAAGCAGTCACTTGCAATACAATTAACTACAGAGAGATACAGATTGAGGAGATGCAACTACAGAGGCATGGAAATCAAGTGCTGTGGTGAGTGGCTGCTATTGTTGTGTTGCGGATGTGACGCCGTAAACACCTGAGATGTGGGTATTTTGATCCGTTAATGAGACTCTGTGGTCCGGGGGCTTTGGGGCTGTGATCAGCTCGCCACTGGTTCAGCCACCAGATGGGCCCCATTGCTTTGTTTACCCTCACAAATTACCTCCCCCAATGTCACCTTTCCCCAGTTTTTCCACAGACTTGCAGTTTAATTAGATTTCTTGTCGGCTGCTGTTGTTGTTGCCGCCGCCGTTCTCGCTCGTGTTAATTAGATTTAAACTAATAGCCTAAAAACATCTAAATTGCTGTTCCCGGAAAAGTAGTTTGCTACATTTTTTGCAGGAATACAAGAAGATTCCTGCTTTGTGCACCACACTCATTAGTTTATGATGATCCCCACCCCACACAGCCTCCCTTCTCACCTGCTTTACAGTTAAATTGAAGTCAGGATCGCTGATTCATGATTATTAATAAAATGCAAATGCCCTCTCCTCCACTCCCTGGGACAAGCACCACAGGTCTCTGCAGTGTAGCATTAAAGACCTCTAATCTTGTCTTTTAGTCAGCTGAAACCAGTGGCCAACAACATGAACAACACAATGCTCATGTCCTCTGGGGCACCTACTCCTACCAAAAGGTAAGTCACCCCCACCACCCCCTTCCTCCAAGATATCATGCTACATCCTCAAAGTCGACAAAACGTCACTTTAAGTTACAAACTTCTTTTTAACGGCACAGCGATCCTCTCTCCTCGGCGGAGGATGGCACAACAAATCACACTACAGATATTATTTGTTCCTTCACACTTGACACACATTTTTGCATCTGAGCAGCATGCCCTTGCGAGTGTATTTTTAGAGAAAAATTTGTTACGCTGTCATGAAGAATATGTGAGCACTCCTACTTAAAGGGCTGATTTGACAAATAGATCATGATAGAACTGGAGCTTCATCCTGTAAGCAGATAGCAGTCGAGGGGCCCGTGAAAGCCGCCTAATTGTCCTCTCATTTTCAGGCCCTCTCAGTAAAAGGCCATCTCTATTATTATTTACTCACGGTGGTAATGAACCTTTGTGGTTATGAATTCAATAATGGAGAGCACTCTGAGAGAGATGTAATGTATCTGCACTCGCTCCTGCGGGTCTGCGCCGGGTGAATTTTCCTTTTGTGTACAGTATCTCTCCAGCACATCTTTCCAGCAATTTGTGTTTGCAAGACAGAGCGGCTCAGGGATTCAGGACTTCCCAGAGCACATTAGTAGAGAAGATACGTCACTATTGGTTGTACAAAAAGAATAGAGATGGACGTATCGACCCTGTTTAACATCTGGTTTTTTGAATGAAACCCAGACAAAGATTCAGAGGGAGGCTTGAATGAAGTCTGTGGGTGTTTTTTTATTTTTTCACTCGTGCTCCTCTGGGCTCAGTTATCATACAATACTACACCACGGACCCTGGCAGCTGAAGGGCAGCATGGACACTGTAAAAAAAAAAAAGACCGAGCAAGACCGAGGCTTAAACTGCATTTTCAGAAGACAGATATTTCCATGTTTATGTTTTTAAAAATCTAGAAATTGCCATTAAAGTTTGAAGAAAATATGATTATTTGACCTTGCTTAGAGCACGCTAACAATCGATACCGGATTATGTTTCCTGCCGAGATGAACATTTTGGGTAGTGCAGCCTTGTCTCCGAGGGCTGACACTATCAAGATTAGGGCTGGTTTGAGGGAAGCTGACAAGATAGGGACACCCGAGGCTGTAAACGACGCCGAGCATCCAGACCCGTGGAGGTCAGTGGAAGACATCACGTGTTGCAGCATGTACAAGAGGAAGGCGATGCTCTCCTGAGGTTTGTCTCGCTGTGGCGGTAATGAAGAAGCCTGATAACCTTTTTCTTGACATTTTGCTCTCTGAGTCATAGCTGCTTTGGGAAGATGTCGTGCACCAAGGATACTGTTGCCTTGGAGCTGTCATAACAGATACGAAAGCTTGAATTTTTAGGGTAAAATTTTGCACGTTAAGTCACTGTGACGCTTTCAGAATAGGCTCTGTTCAGTCTCAGGGTGAATATTGGTGGAAATGTTGCTGAATGAGGAGTGAAGAGCAGGTTCCTACCAGCTTACATTTGCTCTCACATGAAGGGCCTATGAGTCAAAGAGGCCATTGCTAAATGATGCAGAGCTCCTTGTGTCTCTCTCTCAGTTCAAGGGCCCAAAATGAGCAGTAGCAGCAGCAGCACTGTCCTTGTTTGTTGGTCCTCTGAGATTCCCCCTTTTTTTTTTTTATCAGAGAGAAAACACCAAACCGAACTTCACTGTATGACATCAGGGCAGAAGCAGAAACTGAACGCACTGTTTGAAAAATCCAGCGCGCTGTGCTTCCAGCCTCCATCACAGTCTGCTCTGTGATTCTGCCTGCTCTGCTGACACGGCATCTCCTCCCTCCCATATCGCTCCTGCTCACAGACAGTTGCTCGCCACAAACAAGGTCATGCAATTCATTACCTTTTAGTCATGCACGACCATGGGGGCAAAGAACTTTACCTCGGCTTTAATTGACAACTGACAACATATGAGTACGCAATTGATGAGGCCATAGTTTGTGGTTGTGAGGTGTCAATATATTGTAAAATACTTCACTGATTATTGCTTTATACCAAAAAATGGCAAAGTTCATTACCATATTTTCCGGACTATAAGCCGCTACTTTTGAACCCTGCGGCTTAAACACTGGTGTGGCTCATGTATCGGCAGCACAAAGCTTGTTGGCTTTTTGCAAGCTCCGTGCCGCCGATACATTTAGCCTCGTCACATCAGACCCGGTCAGAGTGGACCACATGAAACTGTTTGAATAAATTCAATAGCGGCTTATAGACAGGTGCGCTCAATAGTCCGGAAAATAC
>OOFC01051512.1:35750-51570 GCA_900323345.1 Pseudochromis fuscus
GGCTGGTCACACGTTTAAAATATAATATGTATAAAAGGCTATTTTTATATTCCAGTATGACAACAACAATAAAAATATAGTAATAATTTTCTTTCCTCAGATCATTAGATTTTAACATGTTCAAAAGAAAAGGAAAAAATAATTACTGTAAAAGAAAAGGCTGGAGAAAACTCATGGTGGGAAATTAAAATAAAATAAAAAAAAACCTCAGAGTTTTTGGTTCCACAATTGCCTCTTTGATTTGGTTCAATCAACTCTGAATATGTTCATTTTGACTTTACCGTGTGCATGAAAGCCATCATCAGTGGATCTCTGATACCATGCTTCACCATGGCAACCAATGTAAACACACAGAGGTTAGAGGTGTTAATGTTACTTATGGCCAATAGGAGACATTTTAAGGATAAAAGGGAAACAGCTGCAGCAGCAAAAGAGACAGAATTACTGACTGCATCAGTGGATATTGATGCAATAAGTGGTGCAATGCTGTAGAAATCAATGTTATTTTCCATTATTAGATAGAAACAAATCGTACTGGAAATGAAATATAAAAATAGATAAGGCATTTTATTTTAATATGTAACCCCAAAGTCAGAGTTTCCCTCATCTCAGGGTTAACAAAGGGGTTAATAATCCTGATTTCTGAAACCGACCCCAGAGCTGTTATCAGTGTTGCAGGTCAAATTTGACCTCCAGGCATTAAGTTTGATACCCCTGCTTTAAGAAGAGCAGATGTGATGTAAATGTCATGATTAGGGAAACATATATCAGAATAACAATATTAAAAGTGTTTGCAAAATATACATACAAATATCTGTCCAAGAGGAGCTTAGTATATTGCACTGGAATGATGTAACTGAGGCAAATGGTGTGTGGCTCTACATATTTTCACACATTTGTGTGGCTGTAGCTGATTTCAGACATGATATTAACACCCTCACACATCCATTAGCAAAGAAATCTGCAGGAAATTAATGCATTTATTTGATAACAGCCTTTATGATTTTGTCTATAATTAATAGAGGAATAAATGGCCTGGCCTCAGTATCTTAACTGCTTAATCCACTGACTTTTTCCACTTTCTTTAAGAATAAGCAGAGTAATGAGCGAAGGGCATCTAAAATAGATTTCTCCTCCCTCCACAGACACAGGAAGGACGAGCTGGAGAGGCGCATGTCGGCCTTGCAGGAGAGCAGACGGGAGCTGATGGTGCAGCTGGAGGGACTCATGAGGCTGCTAAAGGTAAGACTATCACCTGCTTCCAGGAGATTTATCTCTAAGTGGGACAATGCAGTCTCAGCATCTACACAAATCTACAGAGAAGAAATATGTTTAATTCTTCAAAACCAAGGCACTCCCGTGATCTTATGTTAGCGTGCCGTATGGTGCATGCAGAAATCCCTTTCTTATTCTTTAATTTTGTTGCTTTCACTCTCTTTGTTCTCTGTCTCTTCCCCTTTCTGCTTACCTTTGCTGGCTGATAGGATGAGGAGCAGAAGCAGGCTGTAAGTTGCCCTTAATTCAGTTTGCAAGGCTCAGTACCTGACTCCAGGCACATCACTTAGTTTAATGCTTCTACACTCGCCCCTTTGCACAGATGTGATTAAAGGAAGTTCTTACAATACACTTTAAGATGGCTATTAGGAGAGATGATAGGACTCCACTGTCTAATATGGTTACACAGTCATTAAATTCAGGCTGCACCGCCACTTCCTCATTAGCTCCATGCGAGAGCCACAGACTGAGACACACTCTTTGAAAGAAGTTTTCGAACCAAACAAGTTGAGAGGACTGTGTGTTTCTTAGTCCAAATGTCAGGGGCCTGTTCCTTTCATCAGCGCTAACAACCTCCCTTCTAATGTGACTGCAGTCTGGTTGGCCATCTGCTGCCTGGCTCCCAGCCACCGACCTGGGCCCGCATCAGTCCCAGAGACATGCAGCGATCCTTCCTCTATGAGCTATAGCTCCCGACTCAGCACAGGCCCCACTCACACACCCACGCATGGTTCCCATTAACCCCTCCGTGCAGTAAAGGTGCACGACACAGAGACAGGAGTACAGCCAGCCGGTGTAGGATTACCACAAGGTTTGCTTCCCTACAAGCCATTGTTTTTGCGTTATGCCTATAAGGATTAAGCTCTTTTGGTCACATCTGTCCCTGTGTTTGTTTTAATAAAAGTCACCTTTAGAAACAAGAAGGTCATCTCTTCTTTAAGCCGCAATCTGTGATTGCAATACAGCATCGTCCATTGAGACACTGCTGTTTCAGAATTGGCTTCATTAATGTGGAGATTAATGAGATTTGAGTTTTTTTTCCTCTGTTTCTAGAGGGATGGATTCACTAAAGGTTTACACACAGAGGAATATCCCATATGTCATTAAACTACTCAAATATTCTGTTTTTTGCTTATTATGCTTCAGGAAGAGAATGACTGCACTTGTTTGTCGTTTTACACTTGTAAGGGTCAAAAACATAAATATATAATAAATAAATAATATAATATATTTTGAGTCTTATGATCATATAGTGTTTATCTGCTGATGAAAATCAAGATTGCACCCATTTTTTCTTTTTTTTTCTTTTAAAAAAATCATATTGGAATAACCAGTTAACAGGGTGAAAGTCTCCTCACTTAACTTTCACAAAGAGAGTAAATACATTTATTCTTGCAAACTCACAAAGGATAAAAATAAAGTTTTGATGCTTACTGAGGTGAAAAAATTTTGTATTGTAAGAATACATTTGAAGATCTGCTTATTTGCTGATGATACTATTACAAATGTTTTGATCCATTGCAGTCCCAGTCCGGAGGCTCCCCCCATTCCTCTCCCAGTCACGGTGCCGGCTGCTCCATGCCCATGCCCATACGCTCCACCTCAGCTGGGTCCACCCCGACCCACACACCACAGGACTGCCTGGCAGGGGTGGGAGGGGACGTCCTGGAGGCCTTCGCTCAGGGTGAGTCTAAACCGACACCTGAGACAAAGAGCATTCACTGCAAACCTCTACCTGATATAGAAGCTTCTGGGAAATCTTGTGCAAAAATTAAAATCTGAAATAATAACTGCCAGTGTTTTATCCTCGATGTTTTCCTCTGCTCCTCAGGTGTACCTAGAAATCTTCGGAATGATCTTTTAGTTGCTGCTGACTCAATCACAAACACCATGTCGTCACTGGTGAAAGAGCTGCACTCAGGTCAGTCCACACCACATGGTTCAGGCTTTGAGTTTCTGGTGTATTTTCTCTATTGCATTTCCCTTTATTTGCCACTAAAATTTGTAAATTAATTTTACAGTAGATGACGGGGGAGAGGAAGAGGAGACCAACATGCGAAACGGTGGAGAAAGAGGTGAGGTGCTGATTAATACAGTAGTTTTCCTATTTATTACAAGTCATACAATATAGACTCAATCAAAAATACACAATGTTTGTGTTGATTATGACAATTTTCCAAGACTTGGACATGTCAGTATTTCTTTTTTTTATTTTCAGCTGAAGCAGAATGAAGAGCAGAAGGTAGGAGTTATAATAAAATAATATTATATTGTGCAATTACAGACCAGGAGTGCTTGTAACAATGTTATTTTATCGTGTTGTACTATGCACGATACTTTATATCAGAGTTCATAACAATATGTCCTCCTGTAGGATAATTAACACATTTGGATGAAGATCATTTTGGGTTGTTTTTTCTACAAACAAAATATTTATCCTGTTTCTTTGTTTATTTATTAATAAACTCTTATTCAGCAAGATTTTACAGATAATAAAATAATGTGATTTCTCAAGCTAACTGCATTTTCTTAAACAAGTATATTGTTGTCTCAAGATAACAAGACAATTAAAGAGTTATAGTTTGGAAAATAACTGAGATAAGTTTAATCTTTATCTTGATTTCCATAACAATTGCAGTCAACTTGAAAAACAAGCTTCCTGAAGTGCTTTCTACAAATACAGCTGGTGCTAATAATGACTTAGTTGTTTCTTTATTTGTTGGATTGGAGGAGTTGGCTGTAGCTAAATATTTGCCTGGCACTTTTGTCAGCCAATAACATAGTTGCTTGGCTCCTTGTAATGTGCTACTGCTGAAATATTTCATCCAAAAGTAGCTAAACAATGTGGCACATTGCCAACAAGTATTTTTTTTAGTTACTATTTTATCCGGACCCTGCAGACTGTTGATATGTGTTGTTGTGTTTGTACATCCAGGCACAGCGAGGGTACAGAAGCACTGAGGGAAAGAGAACACCACTCCATCCTGTAAGGACATAACAGTCATCAACTGGGAAGAATCAGTAACAACAACAACAACAACAACCCCCTGGCATTAGCACGTAGAGTAATGCATGCTGTAATCTAACAGGATTTCACTATGTGAAAAAATGTTTCTTCACACCTTGCAGGTAGCAAGATGTGTCTAATTAGCAAGTGTGTATGTTGTCCTGTAAACAAAAACTGCTGTAATTACCTAATGATTTCCCTCATGACTGCTAAGGAATGGCTTGCTGTGCTTTCTCTCCCAACTGTCCCACTGCAGCAGATCATTCTGTATATAAAACCCTGTCAACACATGACTTTGGGAATGACCCCAACATGAAGGAGACCTCCTGTCACCACATGTTCCCTATCATTTGCTTTTTGTATAATTAGTGCTAGCATTTCTTTTTTTTTTTTTTTTTTTTATGTTCTGTTTTGATCATTTTTGCATGAAGTTGCACTCATGTCTGAATTTAGGTACTGTACCACGCTATGCCAGCTCTTTGTGGGTTAATGATGACAGCTGGAGTATCAGAAGTGTCCTGCCTCACAGTTCACGCTGAGTGTGTTTACTCGCACGTCCGTATTCTGGAGCTGAAGTTTGCGACATATGCTCTAAAGACAAAGTTTCTGTTAGGGAATATTTTGAGGGGATTCTTCTTTATTTGTTATATGAAAAGATGAAGCCCATAGAGATGGAAGCAGGTGAAACAGCTGGTTTGGTTCAGTCGAAGGGTAAAAAGAAACTTTATAGAGTCTATGGAGAAAAAATTAAAATGGTGACGACCAAATGGCAAACTCTAGACTTCAGGCCCCGTCCACACGGAGACGAAACGAATACGTCTCCCCCGAAAACGGATGTTTATATCTGCGTCCACACGAAAAAGAAGAAAACGCTGTAGTCAATATGCCAGGCCTGTATGTGGCGCTGTAACGCTGCCACAGAAACACACCAAAACAAGGAAAAAGACACCCACAACAACACACACTTGTTGCTCACGGTAGTTGTGTAGTTTCAGAAGATTTTGCTGTAAAAGTCAAAACAAGTCCAGTAGCTGCTGCAGCACTAACGCGACGCTGTGTTCCTCCATTTTTACTGTTGTCGGGGTTGTACAGGCGAGTTAAGGGTCAGAGGCGGGGCTACGGCGGCAGCGTTTAAGGAGAATGCGTATTCGCCGTCCACACGGAGACACAGCTAGTGGAGTCTTCAGACAGTTTCAAAAAGTATCGGTTTCGGCTGCCAAACCTCCATCTCCATGTGGACGGAGCCTCAAGCCTCCTGGGCCTACAGCCTCCTCAGGTGTGCTGTGTGGGCAGGGGGTCCCGGTGATTTTTGTCCCAGAAATCAACCAAAACAAAGCATCCATGTCACTTATTTATTTACCTACAACAAAAGATATAAGTGTTAATATCTTACAAGTGATGGTTTTATCTATCTGTGCATGCATACATTGTTACATGCACGCAAGCTGTTTAATGTAATGCTCACCAACTACAGTCTACAATACATTCATTTATTTATGCAGCGGTACAGGCCTGTATTACAACACCACAGTGAGCACAGGAGAGGAAATGAAGGAGCCGAGACACAAAAGTTGCCAGACCTCCGCCGGAGCTGCCCCGTCAGCTGGATGGCCGGATGTGTGTATGTGTGTGTGTGTGTGTGAGAATTACACCTGCTGTTAGTGTAGCGCACTGGTAGTGGAGGTTAACGGGAGCAAGCTGAGAGGACCGCAGACCGGTGCCAGATAGGGATTATAGCTTTGACATGTGTGTGTTCACAGAAACTATTTTCCTCCCTCACAGGCCAAGGCCACGGAGATTCAAGGTGCTCTCTCCACAATGTTCAGACATTTGTTAGCAATTAGCCCGGGCCACAAAACTGACTTTCAACAAAACACATGGACCCTCCCTGCCCCTCCTGCACCCCCCTCCCGTTTCTATTTTTTTTCTCATCCTGTCCCTTTTCCAGTCCCTCCCTCATTTTCCACTTTCTTTGTTCCCCTCCCATATCTCTCTCTCTCTCTCTCTCTCTCTCTCTGCCTCCCTCTTCTTCCTCCTCTTCCTCCCTCCCTCTTTTAAGCTGCACATGGTTTCTGTCTGAGGAGGTTTAGCTTTCTCAGGCTCTGGATGGGAGTGGGAGGATGCCAGAGAGCTGCAGGCAAACTCACATGTTCAAAACTTAGTGGAGCTTTGACCACTTTCCTTCAGCAATGACAAACCTGCAAAAACATTTGAAATAATCTAGATACAGTTTAAAGTTTTCGTGGATGTCCTCCTCTTGCTTAATCCTCAAACCTGTGGAAGTAAGACACTTTGGGACTTTTCTCTCTTTGGGAGTTCGGTGACAGCTGGGACATGTTGCACAAATGAGCCGGGTGAAGGTAAACTGCTGACTGCTTGTGCTGTTGGTTTGTGGGAAGAAAAGACTGCAACATCATCCCCATCATCATCCACACAGGATTCTGAAGCCAGGCATCATGAAAGGTAAAGGGAGTTCACCTTGAGTGTTGCATCTTTCTTACTTTTATTGTGTTGTCCTGCCGTGCAAAAACCTTTTGGGTGAACTTTGCCGAGTAAAAAAAACCCCAAAACTCTTGCACCTGCACAGGGCACCGCCGACAGCATATGCTTCTCATCAGCTCTGAGTCCTGGCAGCGTGGATCCTGAGAAAGTGCGCTCTTGTTGTTGTTGGACGTGAGACTTTGATCCGTCAGCTTTAAATCTCCTGTATGTGTGAGCGTGGGCACCGCAGCCCTGTTTCATAAAACATAAAAACGTTCTCTAGTCCTGCCAGTCCCCCACAGATTGACTTAATATCCCTCTTAAAAAGAGGGCGAGTGAAAACATCAGAGATGAATTTGAGCGTTTTCACAACATGGCAGGAAAGGGGAGCTGCCGGTGGCTTTGAAGAGGGCAGCGGCTTGTACATGGTTCCCAGACTTACTGTAAGGAGTGAAAGGCTGACAGAGATGGGAGGATACAGTGGGAAAGGGGGATAAATAAGCAGGAGTGAGGGGGAGCAGGAAAAAATTAACAGCTTGAAAGGACTTCAAGCAGTGTTGACATTTTCATTCCCAACAGTAATTAGAATATGATGGAGTTATTCTTTTTATCTTGATTATTGTTACCTAAACTCTAATTGATTATCCCCTTTAACCTTGTTAGCCGGCAAATTCCTGGCTGTGCTTATTCACGCAAGATTTGTTTTGATGGCGTTTCAGCTTTTGTGGTAGTGAAGTTTTTTATTAGCCATGACATGGTGCTGCATTAAAACAACATGCTAAGAATAACCCTCAGGAGTAGTGAGCCTTCAAGCTAACTTTGTAACCAACTAAATACTCTATATTAGCTTCTTTTGTTGTGCTTCGCTACAAAATACACACCTGGTCACTTGTATTAGTGTCAATATTGGATTTTATTGCTATGTAAATGGTTCTTTTCACCAAGTGGATGATATTATCTGTATCATAAATATGTCATGGTTACAGGACTATTTAGATGTTGGTGCTACTTCTACTGGTGTGAAATGCAAGAGGTGCGAGATGTGGATGATTTGGAGTTGTCTTACTACAGTGTGCAGCTACTTTTTCCAACTAGTAGTATGTAATGAGTAATTACAGCTCAGTAACTCACCCCTGTAAATGGCAGGGTAGTGCAGTGTAGTGGCCAGACTGTGTTACTGCGACTTCTGCAGTCATCATGTGATGGACACTTACCAAAAAAGATGTTGCCCATATGCAGAGTATAATGCATTCAGACCAGTTAGATGTGGATAGACTACAAAAGCCACATTTATACTGTATTTTATTATATTTTAAACCACAGGAAGTACATCTCACATCTCACTCACACCTCAGCTAATGCTAAGCTGATTTCTATGCTCCCAAAAGTTGAGGAAAGTGCATCCGCATCTGGATTAATTCTGATTAAGTTAATAATGACATCCAGTTTTATTTAATTGGTTACACTGGTTGCAATGCAATGCAGAGAAATCCTCACATCTGCCACCTAGTGGTATGTACCGGTAGAGGATCACACTTCAGTGCGGGCTCTGCAGTGTGGTTTTAAAAAGGTTCAAGAACAAAAGTGAGAACTAAATAGCTGAGCTTACTTACATCAATTCAGGATGTAATGTTATTCAATGAAATCAAATTAGTCGTCACCTTCAGGCTGGTGTAAAAAATCTTATCCTGGACTCGGTTTTATAATCTGGCAGCCGCGTCTCGCAAATAGTTGTTAAATTAAGTAATGATCTGTGTTACATAAGGGAACAAATGAAAGAAAATCAAGGTTGGCTCGTCAGTCGAAATACACAGAAATCAAACCAGTACTGAGGCTGTGAGGGGGAGAAGCTGCACATGAACCACGAGACGACACAGCAAATTAACTCCAAGAACATATACAGTACTCTGCCGGGCCAAAAAGTACAGGAGGTCTGTTAATGTGGTTTCCAGTCCTGCCCGACCAGAACAAAACATGCTGCCTCATACATTCCTGACAGCACTGGAGAGGACTGGAGAGGTGGGGGGGAGGATGATGGAGACAGGTGTATGACTGGCATAGGAAAAGGAAAGAGTGAGTGAAGGGGAGGCACAGGGAGAGACGGCTTTTCTTGTTCCCGATGCCATTTTTGCTGCGGCAGCTTTATAAAATTACAGTCAAAGCATCTTGAGTTTGGATTGAAAGGAGAACAAGGAAGCTGAATCTCTCTGTATCCAGAGCCTAATTTGTTTTTACTAGCTTGGATTCATAGTCTAAATGTTTCTGCTGGACTTTTTCCTGTTTTTACACCAACACCAGCAGCATGAAATGTTGAATGTGCAGCAACTAGATTTTTAATTAGTTTTTTTTCCCCAATCACTTTTGTTATAGTCTACATCCAAATGTTTGCAATTAAAGTTGAATCATGTGATTTATATGGCCAATGATAGGCAGACACTCTTGTTCGCATCCTTTAGGTTTGGATGTTTAATCTGATTAATCACAGGGTTTCTGTGAATTAATTTTGATTAATCATGATTAAATATTGTTACTTTTTAATCTGTATTAATCGCGTTTCATTTTGCATGAGGGTGGTTTGTCTCAAGCTAGGTGATGCGTTAGCCTGAAGTGCTAGCATACAGTAGCAGTACTAATGTTTGCTTTGCATTAATGTGGTATTTTAAGATGAAAGTGCGTCGGCGAAAAGAAAACTTCTTCCTGCAGATGGTCAGTAAACTATTCTGTCTTTTTTTGTACTCAAATTTCCTATGTAGACGACCAACCTGCTGTTTAGCATCTTCCATGTTTATTGGTTGGTTCTACTTCCTGTCACCACAGGATCAACTGCCTATTGGTGCATGTGTGACGGCAACTTCACTTGGACAAACTGCCTGAAATGTGTTGCCAGAGACATTCAGAGTCATTCTGTGCTGCAGATGGATTTAAATAAAATTACGATAAAATTCTTACCGTATTTTCCGGACTATTGAGCACACCTGTCTATGAGCCGTTATTTAATTTATTCAAACAGTTTCATGTCGTCCACTCTGACCGGGTCTGATGTGACGATGCTAAATGTATTGGCGGCACGGAGCTTGCTAGCTTGTAAAAAGCTAACGAGCTTCGTGCTGCCGATACATGAGCCACACCGGTGTTTAAGTTCAAAGTGTCGGAAAAAAGTAGCGGTTTATATTCCGAAAAATACGGTACCTTTAAATATCATCTTATGCAGTAATTTCTACAGTAATGGCCTCAAGAATATGCAGGGGAAAGAATGATGGTATTTAGTACAGTTACAAGTAACTGTAGCATAAAATAGAAGTACAACAAATACCACAAGTACCACAATTCTGTATTTAAGTACCACTAAGCACAGTTAGGTGGAAATCTAACTCGGGACAAATGTATGTTTAAATACTGCAAGAGGGGGCATGAAACGTTGCCAGTTTTTAATCTGAATGTTTGTTTGTATTTCCTCTCCTACATGATAAAACAAATTTTAGATCATAAACCGGGATTTCACACCCAAATTCTTTTGTGTCTGTATGTACTGTACTGTGGGCGTTTGGACTGGCTGGAACAAAATAGGATGTAGGCGTTTGTGCCTAAAAGTAGATTTGCTGAGTGTGGGGTGTAAAGACAACTGTTTTAATTCCTACAGTTGGCTGGCAGTGAAAGCATCACATTACATATGTATGCGATGTATAAGCATGAGTGCTGATGTGCGTGCACTGAATGTATAAACCGGCGGATATGCCGACATGCTTAGCATCCCGTTTGGAAGACAGCAGAGGGTGGAAGCTCTCGCAGCAGACCGGCCATCATGCACAGACCTGTCCATCAAATACTTGGTCGCCATGGAAACAACCTAGTTCCAAACTAGCGCGAGGCGGGTGCAGCAGTATAATGGAGGACCAGACAGAGCCGAGCCTGCCTGGGGACGTGTTGCTTTAAAAGCGACCACCCTCATCCCCGTCTTATCGAGTTAGACAGAATGAAACTCGGGGGAAAGAGTGTGACACCACAGTATCTGCCTCCGGTACCCAAAATATACACAACTAGAAAACAGGATGATGTGTGCTCATTTACAAACACACTGTGAGTGGTTGTGTTTCTTTCTTTTATTTATTTATTTTTCATTGAAATAAATACTTCAGGCCCGAGCCACATGACTCTTCTCCCTGTGGTTTCTCCGGAAATGATAAAGCAGGTTTTAAAGCGCTTTACACAAGCGTTTCACGGCTCAAGTAGACTTATCTTATCAACAACATGTAATCATTAAAGGTATTACATCCCGCTTACATCAGTCAGATAACAGGCAGATTACGAACTGAGCCAGAAAATACAAGAGAGCGGTAGAGAGCAGGAGAAAGAAGAAGATGGAGCCATCTGTACTAAAACTGATGTTAAAAATGGATCATTAAAGGGAAACAGACTGAAGGAGGTTGTCATAGGATGTCAGTGGAGTTTCTAAGGAATTGTAGAAATGTGACATCAAACTAAAATCCCATCAGCATATTGATGAGTGTGACCTCACACTGTAAGACAGGTAAATAAAAAAAGATTAATTGCAGTTTTGAGAAGTGTGAAGTCTGTGGAGGAAACACTATGACGAGGAAAGAAACAGCAAAACAAACCAGTGAACAGTCCTGAAGCTCAGGAGACACGGAGAGAGAGAGCTGAAAGTGACAAAAGGTGAGCTGACGCAGTCTGCTGTTGTCGTACGGTGAGGCTGTGGGAGGTGGGGCTGCCATTTTCCAGGAACTGACAGGTACAGTATGAAGAAATCTCAGGGACGCCTCATGGGGTCCAACACGGCTGTGAGAACATCAGCACCAATGAATATAGCTGCAAGTGACAGCAACCAGGGTCCAAACACTAAAAAACATGTCTATATCTGGAAATGTTTCCATCACACTGAAGATCCTATTCCCACACGAAAACATTTGCATCTCTTAAAATGAATTACCGTATTTTCTGGACTATAAGCCGCTACTTTTTTCCGACGCTTTGAACCCTGCAGCTTAAACACCGGTGTGGCTCAGTATCGGCGGCACGAAGCTCATTAGCTTTTTACAAGCTAGCAAGCTCCGTGCCACCGATACATTTAGCCTCGTCACATCAGACCTGGTCAGAGTGGACCACATGAAACTGTTCGAATTAATTCAGTAGTGGCTTATAGAAAGGGGCGCTCAATAGTCCGGAAAATACGGTAATATGTTGATTGATCAATGTAAAATTAGAATAAACCAATTTTGAGATGTTGAAAACTGAATCAATAGTAGTAAGAATAATACTAAAAGAAATGATAAAATATAAAATAGCTGCCAGATTAATCTATAATGAAAGAAACTGGTGGTTGCAGCCCAACCATTTGATTTAAATTCCTTCTTGATGTTGAAAACAAGTTGATCCTGTTGTTGTTAAACCTGCAGTGAAGCTCCTCTGCCTCCCTCTTCTGCGCTTATAAACTTACTGTCTATGGGGACAGTTTCAGGATAGCAACAACCTCACGGAGCTTGGATTTATTGTTGATCCACTTAGGTTAGAGTTAGTTAGCTATCATCTCCAATATAGTCTCCACAGCTACACCAGTGGTAATCTATGTTCAACCCTTCCTAGTTTGTTGTTTTTATCTGGAGCATCTGAAACTTTCCTTGGATACATCCTGGGATATATCTCTTCTATAGCCTACTCTGTCTCCGTGGCAACCACTCCTGTCGTCTCCAGCTCTGGCAAACCAATCATCACTGCATGACAGTCACCAGATTTTAAAATCCAGTTCACCTCAAAGAACAGAGAGGACCTGATGGGGTTAATAGTCACTGTGTCAACTCATTTAACAAAGGCTGAAACATAAAAGATGTTTTTTATATGTGAAAGTCCTGCATCAAAGGTTGAAGCTTTTGATGGTGTCTTCATTTGTCAGAGTCCTTTAATG
Source organism: Pseudochromis fuscus (assembly GCA_900323345.1). NCBI lineage: Eukaryota > Metazoa > Chordata > Actinopteri > Pseudochromidae > Pseudochromis > Pseudochromis fuscus. The sequence goes on from OOFC01051512.1 coordinate 48,434, forward strand.
TCATCTCGGCCATATTGGCTTCACGGCTGTTCATCACAAACAACATTAGGCAATCATCTTATTTCTGTTTCCTCGTCTTCCCTCCTCATCCTTTACTGTGATTTACAAGCTACAACTGGAAATTAATCTGACAAAATCAATATATAAACACAATTCTACAATATTCGTGTTGCGGATATTGACATATGAGCGATGAAGCTATGAGGATATAGGAAATTGTCTTTTTGACTAAATCCACACAACCTGTGGTAAAATATTCTGAATTTCTTGGAGTCAAAATACAAAATTTTTGCCTAAGTGCCAAAAATCAGACATAGAATAAATAATTCGACACAATAAATGTTTGAATCTTAGCAGCTCGTGTTATTTCTGTTGATATTCTCACACTTAATGAAAGCCCCTCTCCATAACTGATGGTCCTGGGTTGTGATGGAGGAGCAGGAAAACAAGGTCAAACATCTCCTGCTGCCGTGAGCTTCATTTTCACAGCATCTATTGATTTTTATTTTAAAGATGTACACTATATTATTGTATTTATTTCACTTCGTGGACTCAAAAGTGACCCATTGGATCGTAGCTAGTTGGGTTGTTTAAAAAAAGCTGCACCAATAATATATAAATCTGACCTGAGCGATTGAATGTGAGTATCACTGACCTGCCTGTGGCCTACACTGTAATGTCAGGGGATCTGGAGCAGAGGGGGTATAAATGAGGGATTACAGTGTGTGAGAACACCCTGGAGGCCTTTGTCACTGTACGTATTGATGTCATGTGGAGATGTCAACATTGTGTTCCTGTAATGATGAGTGTTTTTTCCTACGTTTCCCCTTCAGGAGTCATTGAGTCCAGCCAACATTGTGGAGAAAATGTGGGGAGGGAAAAGCTGGAGCTTGTATCACAACACATCCATCAGCCACCGGGCCTCCTAATGCGCATGTAATATTTAGGTGGAACCAAGTCCATGTGGGAATAAAGCAAGTCAGAGGGAGAGTGGTAGAAAGCCACTCACCCACCTTTCCTCTAGACCAAATCATCCAAAGAAACCTTTTCCTCTTTTCAGTCTATTCCTGCCTGTTTGTTTGTTTGTTTCTCTGTCAATAATGTGCAGTGGTGGCATTTCAGGTTTGTCTTGATTTCATAATGACTGTGGAATTATTATGAGTGTCAACAAATACAATAAAACAGGAGAAGCAGATTAAACAGTTGCATTAAAGTGAAGCCACACAAAAGAAATAAACAAAAGAGTCAAACAATGCATCTTTAAGAGGGTTGTGGGTTCGAATCTCGTCCTGGGAGTTTGTATGTTCTCTCTGTGCCTGTGTGGGTTTCCTCTGCTTTCCTCCCACAGTCCATGAAGTTAATTGATGACTCTGAACTGACTGTAGGTGGACGGTTGTTTGTCTCTGTGTGTGTTTGTCCAGGGTGGACCACGCCTCTCTGGGTGAGTGAGTATAGAAGATGGATGAATGTTTTTTTTTTTCATTTTATTGTTTAATGAATGATAATTACATGTTCAGGAAACTGACGAAACATATTTCTTCAATGTTTTTTTAATGCAAAAATGTCCATAATTGTACAAGATATGTGTCATTTAATAAACAAAATGAATGTTTAACAATCTACAATATTCAACTTTGACAGTTTCCTACTTTAAGGGAAACACATATATCATGAAATAATGAAAAAATGCTTTTCTATCTATGTGTTTAAAGGTTTTTAGTCTTTACACTAGACTATTTCACTCTTTTTTTGGCGTTTTACTAAAATTAATATGTTTTTCTTTTAAATTAAGTCTCATAATTTCATGTATTTCGAGTTTGTTTTGGTTCTTGTATTTCCTGGTTTAGCTTTGTTTCTTATTGTGTAGTTTCAGTTAGTTTGTCTGGTTTGGTTTCCTTCCTGTCTGTCTTGTCTCTCCATGTCCATCACGTCCTGTCTGTTGTGTCTGTGCTCTATTATGCTTCTGTGTATTTTCAGTTATTGTCATGTCATTTCCTGTTTTATTTTGTAGTCTGGTTCCTGGTGAGTGTGTTCATATTTTTCTTCCTGTCTGACTTGTTGCACCTGTCCTGATTACCTCGTCTCACCTGTCCTGATTACCTCGTCTCACCTGGTCATGATTTGTCTCGTCACACCTGCTCCCTGATTGGTCCTCCCACCTGTGTCTGATCCGTCCTCGTTACCCATTGTGCTTAACCTCATGTGTCCCTGTTCAATGTAGCTTTAGGTCATGTTCCAGCCCTTTGTTCATGTTCATGTTTCATAGTCATTGTCTTGCCTGGTTTTTAGATACTGTACCTGCTTTTCTGGATGGTTTTGGATTCCTCTGCCAAGATTAAAACCATCTTTAATTAATCTGCTCCTCTCCTGGTGTCTACAGTTGGTTCCTCGTTCCTCGCCTTGGTTTTTCCTGACAATAACAGTCTGTACAGTGAGTAGAAAAGTCCATAAAATCCATGGACTTTATGGACTTGGATTGGATGAGGGCTTCATCTATCGTCTCGTGGCTGTGGTCCTCATCAACTCATCAACTCTTCAGCTCTAAGCTTCTCTTTCAACATTTTCTGTCTCTTGGACGTGTCTCTCTTCTTGGGAAAGTTTGAGCTGTTGTCTCCTTCTGTTAAGTTACTCTCTTATAGACCCATTTACTGTTAGTAAACAAAGACGTATGCGCGCGTATTGTGGCAACGGAAGTATGGCGGCTAGCAAAGGCTTGTCAAGCTACTCTGGTGCATTATCAATAAAGCGGAGAACTATATACACACTGCAAACTGCACCTGTATGGCAGGGTAAGTATTATTGTGTGCTCATTTCACTTTCTTTGCCTTAACAGAAATGAACATGAACTGCTCACATAACTTAACTGTGATGTATTAGGCTTTTGCACTTGCCGGTACCTTAGTTAATGACGGGTATAAACGGAAGGTTGTCATGGTAACAGTTGTTGTGGTGTTGACGAGATAAAAACGTTATGTACGATGAAGCTCGGTTGTCAAGCCTCGTTAATATAACATAACAATCTAAACTGCCAGTGTCCAATATAAAAATTATAACAGGCTGATGGCATGCACCAAAACCGCGGTTAACGCTGCTAATGCTAACAGCTAGCTTCCACACTCACTAAGGAGTCTCTGCAC
>OOFC01051514.1:9938-22067 GCA_900323345.1 Pseudochromis fuscus
CAGTTAGCTTTAGAAACACACAAACCTATGAAAAGACATAATTGTCTCAGGTTATTATCATCCTGCATGTATGTGTACATTTTTAACAAAAGCCGTTAAGATGTAACAAAGTCATACAAATATTTTTCTTAACTTTCATCCATTATAAGAGATAGGGATTTTCAGGATCTCATTTGTCCATTGGCTAATACCCTGTCCTGATTTAAAAAAAACAAAACAAAAACACACCCTTCTCGTCAGACATAATAAATCTAGGAATACAAATGTAATTATCTGCGTTTTACTGCTTGTGGTTTACAACAACCAGCTGAATCTGTTGTGTTTGGGGAGAATTTAGCAGGTAAACAGCTGGATATTTGTCCCAGGAGAGTAACTATTGAGTCTGCTGCATGCATAATCAATTCAACCAGCTTCTTCTAACTTCCATCCAGTCACTCAAATGTTACATTTACATTTTACTAATTCTCAAATTTTGTTATAGTTTTGCTACAATTTGTAGAATTTGCTATGAACTAATAATCAGTCTCAATTTTAGTGACAAAGCTGTTTATTTTCATTTAATTTTTTATAATCTCTGTAATAGTGAAATGAACTTTATATATGTAAAACGGAGCCTATAGGAAAAGAAGTTAAGTCACCCTTATGTGTCATGGAAGGATTTGTCACCACAGCAGGAGGGTGGGTGTGACTCACTGGGTTTTTTCACAGAGGTACTGCCATGCTAACAACTTTGGCCCAGCCTGACAGTACCCTTGAAGTTGAGGAGAAGGTTAACGTTTGTCAAACGTCACATGGACACTCATAATTGTGCTGCTAAGTGAGCTGATTCAGCTACTCAACCGCAGGGAGCAAGGACAGGCTAGGTCTGCATGCATTTATTTTCCTCTCTCAGTCGTAGGAGGGGTGCCGCTCTAAAGGCCGTGGAGCAAGTCTGCTCCACATCTGTTTGGACAACAGTTATACTTCATGGTGACATATCCACCATCTGGAAAAGTGAAAACTTCTTTCACATCATGATTGATATTGCAGAGGTTAGCTGACAAACTGACAGCACAGAGCAGATGAGGTCTAGTGGAGGACTGATAAACTTTAATTAATGTGCTGATGCCATATGTAAAACCTACCTGTCCACATTAGAAGTTGTTAGTTGTGGTTCATTAACTTTAAAAAGTAAAAATTATCTGGAGAAATTATATACAGAGCTTTAAGAAGACCAACACAAACCAAATTAAACTAAAAAGTATTTTTTTATTAACCTCTTCATTTCCCACAGAGGACTCAGATCCTTCAAACCACACATAATCACAGGTGGGAGTTAATCACAGCAACACAGAAGTGAACCTCCATTTTCACTGGTGCCCCCTCTGAATAACACCTAATTAATACACTGGGCTCTTTAAACCCTCATTTCAATTTGGCCATGTAAATATTTTCATTCTGTGTTTAATTAATTAACCCAGAGGACATGTGGGATTTTTAGATGTCGAGCTGAAAGACTGCAAACAACAACTATTTTCATTCTTAATACATCTCTCTTAACTATGTATCAATGTTTTATGTACAAATTGTCAAAAGTATGAAAAATATATAATTTCCTTAAACTTTTTCCAATTTACAATCTTAGAAATATAGACAACAAGCATTGGCACTCGGCTTGGCGTGGCGTGGTGTGACATGGCAGTAGGTACCAGTGGAAAAGTGTCAATAGAGGCTTCAGACCAGATGTTGATTAGCAGTGACGTTGTGGCACCCACGAGATGATAACTTGACTTGGTACAGTGATAGTACCAAATGACACAGTGTCAGTGTTTCAGTAAGTCTGCTGCTGCCCTGTTACTACTGCTGCTTTGGGGACATTACAGCTGCAGCTAACGCTAGCTTTAGCTTTAGCCCAATGACTGAAGAGAGTTTGTGCAGGACTGTTTACAGACTGTTTACATTTTTCTACTGATGTTGTAATGATACAAAGCTGGTTAAAAGTCAGTTACTTTAGTGTCTTTTCAAGCTTCAGAGAAGTTTATTCATGTTGTTTACATGATTTTTTGAACTTGACTGAAATTTTATTTATACAAGTATATTGTTATTTATTTATTCATTAATTTTTCTTTATTTGAAACTTATTTGTCTTGTCTTGTCACTGGCTGTTCAGTGGTTAATTATGTCCAGCTGTTAATGACTGTTATACATCTTGTATTGCTTACAATATATTTACATTTAGATAATAGACAACCAGTCTTTCAGGATCTCAATTATGTGTGGGTACATACTTTATGTATTAATGAGCGTGGTGGTTCTTATGTGGGGCTGTTTTAGAGTAGCTACTGCTCTGGGAGAGGTGCTGTGGGACAGATGTTGCTCCAGGATGGGGGTGTAAGAGGCTGGGATTGGAAAAATCAGAGTATACCCACTACAGTAAACTAGACTACACCACTGCTACCCAGTGAGCCACTGCCCCCGCTACCCCTTCATTGGCATTCTTAGTTACACCCCTTGCAATTACAGACCTAAATATCCTTTCAGCAATGTCAGACTAGACCCATATCACACTGAACTAAACACAAGAGACAGTCGGTTAAACATCTGATCGCCTGGACTTGAAATCTGTTCTGGTTCAACACAGTTCTGAATAAGACACCAGGGAAAAAAGTAGTTTTCTGCATGTTGACATTGACTTTTCCATCCCTGGATTAATGCTTTACTTTATATTGGTAATGCAGACGCCCCTTAAACATACATGTAATCTGGTGAAGATTAGTGCACCACAGGGGGAGACACAAACTGGTGGAGAGAGCAAAGTAAATCTCTTCCCATTAATGTCCTTGTGCTCATCCTGTGGTGTTTACATGGTAAGAAGATGGGTGTTGCTCTTTGAAATGCTGAGTGTGTGGCTGATTAACCTTCCCCTCTCCCTTCCCAGAAGCTGCCAGATCAATGGCCTGTGGACAGTGTCCCCATAGCACTAGCCTTCACTCTCCCTGCTGCTTCTCCTCCAAACCCAGTACGACCAATGTTAACCACATACATTCACAAACTGGGACTAGGAATCATTTAATGCTACATTAATGAATTATACAGTTGCTGCACTGTGGTCACGCAACTTTCAAAGGAACACAAACAAATGTACACACCACTGAGCTCTGAGACTATCAAAAAGAGACAGTGAAGTCTGCCACCTGGTGGACACATGACACCATTGCAGCTTGTTCAATTAGCAGTTCTGTGTGTGTCTCCTGCCAAATAGTGTACAAGTGATTGGGATCCTGTTGGAGTATTGTTAACTCAGTCAGTCAGTCAGTCAGTCAGGAGTAAAAACAAGACAATAGATTCTCCAATTTGCAGTCAATGGCTTTATGTATAGGTAGAATTACAAAAAAAACAATTACACAAACAATACAAACAATATGCATAAATATATCTACGATAGTCATATTACTTAAATTGGGAAATAATATCCATAAATATCTGTTGCAATTTCACATTACAGAGAGCAGTCAATAACAACATACATCAGAGCAACAAAGGGTGACTTGTGCATTAATACATTTCAGTGGTCAGTTAGTTGTTTAGTAGAAGGCAAAATTACAGAACCCAGATTCACCTGAGCTTTCTAGCCTCTAGAGGGGAATTAATCTCAATATGTCAGGTTAAACTAGAACAGAAAGTTTTGAAAAGCTTCCGTCTTGTGCAGGCGGGCGACAGAAAGAATCAAGCCTCAAGTGGCAGATGATGGTGACTGCTGGGAAGGTTAAGTGTGTGCAGGGTTTAGTTATTGCAGGAGAACTCGATGTAAGTTAATGCTGGTTTAATCACTCTGTGAGATTTCTTGTTTTTCTGTGCTTCTTTTATCCTTCACTTTGTTTAAGCTGGGAAAAGCTTGCGAGGTTCAAAGTGGTTTGTGTGTGTTGTTATCAGACAGAGCATGAAACATGTGATCTGCTGGATGTATTATATTGACATTAGACAGCGATGTGTTCTTACAGACTGCAGCGTGTAATGCGCTGACATTATAGGCTGAGAGCCTTGCTGGATACAGATTTTCAAGTCCTCAAATTTCATGGAGTTCATTTCAATGCATGGAGTCAACCATGTGTCACATAAATACTGTTGAAGACTCCTCAGTATGTTTATCACTCTGTATTTTAGTTTTATAAAAGAGTTCAGATTCTTAATACACACTGAATAGGAGGTTACCATATGTGCTATATGATAACTATGTCAACTCCCAACATTGTGACTGTAGCCAAGCAGAGGAACATGAAGGCACAGAGGTGTATTTGATTTCAAACACACTCTGGTGGCTGTTAAAGGACTCGAGCAGGTTGTTATTAGGTTTTAAGAGTACAGGACATTGCCCTGCATATGGTCACCTTGAGAAATCTGTGGATGTGGTATTGTTTAGAATTACTCACATGGCATCTGAAACACATGTAGTGTTAAAAATATATCTACATTAAAAAAATTATCTATGGTCAGCACCTCCCTCTGGAGCTGGTAACACAGGCCAAGAGGCACCAGTAACAGCTTATGTCATATAACAGGACTGTGGTGCAGCTCAAGTTCAGTTCAGAATAGATTTAGAAACATAAAACACAATATGTTAAAATGTTTTCAGCCTAATCAGAAATAACCAAGAATGCAGGATTTTGTTTTTGTTGTTACAAAGGTTGCATGTGTGGGTTTGTTTGTTTGTCTCTTAGTGTACTTAGAGTACTGTGCAAGAAACAAAATGTATATATTTTTTTAAAGATCAGTGGGTAGGATCCTTGTCAGTTTTAGCAACTTAGTTTTATTCTATAGTTTAGTGATTTCACCACTAGAGGGCAACAGTGTTCAGTCTATAGCATCATTGTGTGCAAATTTATTTTTACAGCTCTGTGAAACTGTGTGGCCTCTGTGATTTTCAATAATCTCTGTTGTTAACTAATGCAAGCCTGTGTTTACTTGTACTGAGAGTTTACAGTAAACTGATCACAGTCCTGCTATAGAGGTGCACACAGAACAACTTTTATTTTATCTCCTATCTTACAACCTCGATACGCGTTAGGCATCAATCACCTGCTGTATGTCATATCACACACTCAGCGACAAATGGAATGATAATTTAAGTAGGCGATCACAATGGAGTTGAATTAAACACAAACATTAGAGACAAAAATTATAGGTACAAAAAGAGTCGTTGGTGAGGATTCATCTACCAGACAACAAAAACAAAACATAAAAGTGCAAAATGAAAATATGATTGACCCCTAAAGAATCTCCTAGAATCAACCATCCTTTTCTTTCGTTCCATAAACAGGCATTCATTGAAAATCAATGTACTAAACATATCCAGGCCAAAGTGTTCACTCGGATTAAATTCACTGTAGTCAGCTGCTGATGATTCTCAGAAGTACAGACAGCCACGTGTGATGAATTCTCTGATATGTCAGTAAAAATGTCCGTGATGAAAAAATTTACTCAAATTATTTGATTAGTGTTGCACCTGGTGCAATAACAAAATGTGGGGAAAGAAAATAAATATCAACTTAACTCAGTTAGCTTGAAGCACTAATGTGCAAGAGGTATTTGAATGTTGTAGGAGGCTTCATTACAGCTGTCAGATATTTATAAATTAGCAAGTACAAGTATTCAGTTGTTCAGAATGTAAATACCTCAAAATCATGTTGCAGAATTTTTGATTAAACATCTTATTACTTTTCACTCGGGCAGTGATTTCCTTCCCAATTCATTAGGCCTTCATTTCTAGTCAGTAATTTATTTACAGAAAGAAAGAAACAAAGAAAGTAGTTTGAGACTTCTCACTGACTGACTACAATGGAAGTGACCTCGAGAACACTCTGCGTCTTTCTCAGGTTAGATGTTTCTTCCTCCGTTGATGACGTTACCTCCTGGAGGGGCGATGTGAATGGAGTCCAGAATGGGCCGCAGGATCTGTCCGAACGGCCTTTAAATGGAAAGAAAGGACCTGATTTAAATTAAATTATGACACTGATTTGCACTTTTTTTTTTACCTGCTGTAATAAAACCCTATTCACCTATCCCTGCATATCAATGAGCTGTATTTTTGGTTTTGATTGTGGTTGACAAAGTGCTTTTAGGGCTTTACATTTAAGAAATGTGGTTTCTGCCAGTGCACAGGAATAACTTTTTTTCACAAATGTCTTATTAATAATGATTTGAAAACCCCCTCTAGCGTTTAAGGTGACATTTAACCTAACCCTGCTTTCATGCACTGGGGCGTCTTAATAGAAAAAGATCAAGTATGAAGCAAACTTCAGGAGCTACATTATTAAATGTGAGTCTGGTCATTGTCATAGCAGCAGACAGTGTTGTTTTGCTGTTTATTAAATGTGGCAAGGTCACACTGAATTAGTGGTAAAACTTGGGTCTCTCCTATGACCGGCCTTGTGACAGCTAAAAAAAAAATTATACGACTTAGTAAACAGCTCAACACTATGAAACAGCAAGTGCACAATAAAAACTAAAACTCTTCTGAGAGCTGTATCAGGTTAACTTTCAGAAGCTCACATGCTAAGTTCAAAATTTGTGGTTTGTTATTCAAAACAATATGACAGCACATTGAAACTGACACAAACAGTAGATTTCATGTTATAATAAACCCTTTGTTACATGATTTTAGTTATCAGGAATTACAGCTGATATGTAACTTTAATGGATACATAATGGCAATTTTCCTTTCAGGGACCTGCCACAGGGATTAATTTATATCATGCACTTGATTAGCGTCACCTTAGCTGACAGACTGAGTTTCTCACTCACGTGGAGAGGACTTCAGATGGTAGGTCAGTGATGTAGGAGGGGATGGGTCTTCCTGTCAGGAACTGAGCCACCTCATTGGTGAAAGTGTTGCAGTTGTGCTCAAACAAACGATACCTGTCTCCTCTGAAGCACAAAAAAAACCCATCAATCAAACTTTGAAATCCTATTAACTTAATCTACCTTTTTAAAGACTACTATGTGTCATGGTAACACATCTCTGCTTTGGGTCATTATGTATTACTTATATAAACAAGTTAACCAAGAAAGAACAGTAACTCGACCTGTATGTGCTTTCTCCCAGGGAAGCGAGGTAATCCATGAAGATCTCCTCGGATACTTCAGTCTCACCCAGCTCCACCACTGTGTCTGGGGGGCCCAGCATAGTCCCACCCTAACACACACACACAAAAAGAAAATGTCTCACAAAACTGGAATATTACATGAGAGCCACAGCAAAGACTCACTGATACTTCATTGGTTCAATATAGCTACTGACTGAACATGGGCACTGTAAACACTACTCTTATTTACGGATATACACCACCTCTACCTCATGGTTTGCAGGTATAACTTAAGTTTCTCTTGTCTAGACACTGAGATCTTACGCCTAATGGAAGGAACCCACTGGTTTATCACCCAATATAAGGTGTGTTATCGTTCGTAGATGTGCATCGGTATGACTTAGATGGCCTACATTTCCGTCACGAACTCCTTTGATGGTACTCGTGAAACATGAGTCATTCCCCAGGTTCCATTCTTACCGGCGAACAGCTGGAGATGCCCTCCCCTCCAAAGAAGAACTCATCACCATATGCCACTATAGCTGTGTGCCTGGAAGACAAGCATAGGGGGTAAATCCAGGTCACGACAACAGCATTATTCAAAGTTACACTTCACTGCCTCCTTACAAAACCATTTGCGCCTGCACTTGAGGGATCTACACACTTCATAATATGCAATGATGCCATGACTCAGGTGGTCAGACTTACCATATACCATCCAGTTGCTTTCCTGCAAACAGAAGAAAAAAAATGTAGTAAGAAGAAAAAGGAGGAGGAGGCACAGATGGTGTTCATTACAAACAAGAGCCGCATTTGGACGTCCACCCCCAATAACCACCCTTTGGGACCATTTCATATAATTTAAGAAGACAAATTAGTCAGGTGTTTCCATTTATTTGCAAAATACATGCCTAAAAATATCAAGACCTCGACCAAACATCGGAATATTGTACGGCAACGACTGTGTTACAGTGAGAACCGGAGAACGCGTCTCCAGCCGGTATTTATCATTATCACTTATTTGTCCCCAAGGCCAGGCATCGGATCTCTATATGTAGAATACTTACCAAGCATTATAGGACTGAGGCTGCGAGCCATTCCTCTCGATAAATCATAAATATACAGTTGTACATTGTATCGCGTAGCATTCTTATCCATAATTAAACTCACAAAATAGCTTAGTATTTTTTCTGTTTGCTAGCTAAGCTACGGACCTCTAAACAGCATCAGCTCTATAAATGAAGAATGATGTCATTACGTTTAAATGCGTCAAACACTTCCGCTTGCTTGGCTTTCAAAATAAAAAAAACTACTGGCAAACCGCAATGTAAAATGGAATATTTTGCTGACAAATACCTTTATTTTGAAGGAAATTCTAAAGTTTTACTGTCGCTATCTGAATGACTTGACACATTTTGATTTTAACCACTGCTGCTGCATAAAATTATTAATGGCTCGTCACAAGGAAATAAGCAAAAAAGGAAGAAAACATATATTTGTCATGATATATAAGCGTGTCGCTTACATGCAGAAACTGTCGGAGATTTTAGGTAGACTCACACGTCCATGGATGATGGTCACCGGAGGGCGCACCGACTATAATCTCCGGTGCACATTCCGAAGCAGAAGGTGGCAGTAACGCTCCTGAACCAGCGACGACTGCAACAAAAAGAAGAACAGCAGGGGTACAGCTACAACCCTCCCTGGCTGCCTTTGGACCAAAATAGACAGTTGAGGGTTGAGCAGCTGACATCAACTAGTCAGAAATGGCTGCCACCGGAGTCCTTCCCTTCATTAGGGGGGTAGACCTCAGTGGAAACGACTTCAAAGTAAGGACTATTCGGTGATTTTATATCCGCAGTTGTGTGGGAGCTAACACGATCAGCGTAGCCAGAACTAGTCCCAGTACGAGACTCAAACGCCCAGCGGCTAACACAGTAGCCTAGCTTAACGTCGCTACCACTGGGCGTTAGCCAGTTGTCAGAGTGAATAAGTTGCGGTGTGGACCTCACTACCACCCTCCTACCTGGTGGTGAACACATTTCTCTTTAGGTAGATGGTATTTCTTCACTGTGTTAACTGCTTGGTTTAGTCTGCGATAAGGTGGCTCTCCTTTCCAACGTCACGTTAGCTAGCTTAAGTCAGCTCCACTGTTTGCTAACTCGAGCTGAAGCTCCGTTGTCAGAACATGTCACCATTATCGGTGTTTAATTTAGATAATGCTCCGGCCAAATACAACATTATCGAACTGTGTAGAGGCTGTTAAGTGACTGCAGTCGCCTTGTGCTGTTGTACTTTTAGCCTCTGACACCCTTAGTGAGCTTAGTTGGTGGGATTGTGAAAGACTTGCAGCAGTGACAGCTGAGATCATCCGGTATGTTTTTACACTGACACAACTATTTGTGTACTTAACGCTGGCTGCAGTGTCAGTGTGAAAGAGTTACAAACAGGGGAGTGAAACGACAATTTTAACTGTTAGTCGGTGAATGGGTGATGGAAAAATAATCAGATCTATTTTCAGCCTGTACGGGATGAGATCATTTCCTCCCATTATAACGACTAAAGTTTTGCCTTCACGTTTCCTTCTTGATTGGTAGTGAAATCGACAACGATAGCTTCTAAGTTTGTGTTTAAATGTTGTGTATTTATACTTTTGAGAAATAAATGATGTTAACTATATCAGAAAAAACTGTTTAGAGACTTTGTCTTTGGCCTTGTGCTACATCTATGATTTTCTGTCCATATTTCAGGTTCAGTTTATTCTGGTAAATAAATGTCAGGCAAAGTCTGAAAGCTGGATTTTATTTGCATTTTCCACCACCTACTCCAGCACTGTAGTTCTAAAAGCCAATACAAACGTGTTATTGTTGTCACAAGTCATTTATTTCTCTCCCACTTCTCTCCCCTTTCTATTGCAACAGGGTGGATACTTCCCTGAGCATGTCAAGTGTATGAGCAGTCTGCGATGGCTGAAACTAAACAGGACAGGACTGTGTTACCTCCCAGAGGAGCTGGCCTCTCTGCAGAAGCTGGTGAGATTTTCAGGCCTATTTGCAAGTTATTCACACACATTCCTACACGTGGAAAAACTAATGTGTTTTAATTTGTGTGTCTGTTTTGTGCTTTATCTAATCCTTTTTAAAATCATGAGTAGACCCCCTTGTCCTTTAACTGTGGTGTGTATGTGTGTGTGCGCATGCGTGTGTGTGTGTGTTGTGCATATTTCCATAGCTTGACAAAAGACCTTTTTATTCAATGTAGCATAAAGCAACATTGATATGTATCTCATAATTATGAGGAATGTATTACTGTTAGTAGTTATTGAGAAATCTATTAATACTTATAATATATTTTTGCTTTTAATTTTGATATGATACTAGATTTTTTGGATTATTGATAGCAGTGTACAGGCTGGTGCAAAACCATTTGTGCAAGCTGGTTTGATAACTGGTATGAATGGGTGGATAGATGGACACATGATAGCAGTGGTGTTAACATCTGACTCAAATCATAGCAGGGTTTAACTTCATAACCAAACAAAACTGAGAGGATCATATTGGCACGTTGATGCATTTGACTAGTGAAACCTCACCCAACTAAGAGCACACAGTCTTGGTTTTACCCTCAGTGTCTCTGATGAGATTATCTGATCCAACGCTCCAAAGCAGTATTTAGCAGGCTATAGTGAAAAGATGATCTTTGCTAACAGGCTTGATCTTGCCAGGTGTAGGTAAACAAGATTAGTTTGTTATCATGGCTAGCAGTCACAGTGTCTGAGGGTTTGACTGAATATCTGCTTTGATTTGATCCCCTTTGCAGTCAGATAATTCTATATAGAGACAACTCAGGATTAGTCACTGTTGCCAAAGTACAGCAGCGATCTTGTAGGCCATATTTTTGGGGTTTCAGATTATTATGTTTTGTTTATGCAGTCCAGTGTGTATCAGTAAACAAAACTTCTACTTTGCCTTCTGTAGGAGCATCTTTCAGTGAGTCACAACAGCCTGACCACCTTACATGGAGAACTGTCCAGCTTACCAAACTTGCGGGTAACTCACACCAAACACACATGGAATTCAAGAAAATATGCATAAAGCACACATGGATTTTTTGTAAAGTATAATACAGCCATACGCAAGCACATAGCTATGTATATTTTTTTTTACTGGTGCTGAAGATTACAATCCAAGGCTTTGTCAAGTCAGCGTTTCTGGCCTGCCCTCTATTATATTTACACTAAAAGTTTTTCATTTTGTGCGCAGGCGGTGGTAGCCAGAGCCAACAACCTGAAAAACTCTGGAGTCCCAGATGACATCTTTCAGCTTGATGACCTTTCTGTGCTGGTACGCATGTCATCTCGGACATGTTTTATGATATATTCAACATGCATGCTTTACCCTCTTTCATGTCCTCTGCTTTTACTTTTTACCCGTTTTCCCCTAAAATGTTTTCCAATATGTTTTCCTGCTTCCCCTTCTAGGACCTGAGCTACAATCAGCTGACAGAGATCCCCAGGGACCTGGAGAACAGCAGGAACATGCTGGTGCTGAATCTGAGCCACAACAGCATCGACTCCATCCCCAACCAGCTGTTCATCAACCTGACCGACCTGCTGTATTTGGACTTGAGCGACAACAAGTTGGACAGCCTTCCACCTCAGATGAGACGCCTGGTGCACCTGCAGACCCTCACTCTGAACAACAACCCTCTGATGCACGCCCAGTTGCGGTAATACGACGTGACTTCGTTTCATTGGTTGCTTCTATCCTTCTCTTTTATCTCCTTTTATTGTAGCCACAAAGTGCTGATTGAGGCCTAAAATCAACTGATAAATGTAGTCAAAAAATTAAAATACTGATTTAGTGCTGCTTTTGTGTGTGTGTGAGCAGCCAGCTCCCAGCCATGGTGGCATTACAGACTCTGCACCTGAGAAACACCCAGAGGACTCAGAGCAACATGCCCACCAGCCTGGAGGGACTGACACAACTAGCAGGTAACACCGTGGTAACACACACCACTGACGGCTTTTTTTTTTTTTTTTTTTTTTTTTTTTTTTTTTTTTTTTTAA
>OOFC01051514.1:30652-40655 GCA_900323345.1 Pseudochromis fuscus
GTGTGCAGAAGTGTGTGTCCATGGTGTCACTGTCTGTGGGTGTGGATACGGTCGGCCGTCGGTTCAATTAAAAATCCAATATAGCTCTCGGTCTGGATGGTGTGTGTGTGTGTGTGTGTGTGTGTGTGTGTGTGTGTGTCGCTGGGTTTACTTTTTGAGTGCAGCTGGTTTATAAGGTGTCGGCTGCTAATGATGCTGCCAGAGCTGTAGTTTCTGTGCATGACAACAGGCAGGGGGAGGAGGATAGATGCTAACGCTACGAATGAAGATGGTGAGACAAAGGGACAACATATGAAACAAAGACAATACCAGACAAAAAGTGGAAACACACGAGGAAAGGCAGTGAAGTTGTCTGACATGAGGGGAAAATCATAAAGGGTAAATTAAGTACAACAGAAATAATGTTACAAATAAAATACAAAGAGGGAAATGAAACCTCAGTCTTCTTCAGTCTAACAATGAAACAGGAAAATACAATGAAATGTCCAATGTGTGTGAGACTTCAGCATCGGTCTCACTGGAGCTGTCAATCAGACTAGCCCCGCCCCTAACTCCTCCCCCCAGATCTCTGAGAAGAAGAGTTGACTTTATCTGATGACATCAGAATGACTTGTGGAGAAATGTATTGATGAATATTTCAGGATTGAAGATGAAGATTTTTGGATTGAAGTCAGTTGGAGCAGCACCTGGTGGTCGTTGGGTGTATTGCATTTTTTCTGCATTAGCCTGATGTTTGAGATCTGGGATCTGTGTCCATATCCAGTCTGTGCTGTAGATGGACTGGTTTTCATACATGGAGGAATGAAGCACTAACACACTGCAGGAGCGAGGGGATAAAACTGAGGATAAGGCTGAAAAATGACTCTTCCTGTGTTAACTTGCCTCTCACATGAACACGCTCACAGTTCGGAGTCAGCTCTTTTCGATGGCTGGCATTTTTTCCCAGTGAATACGTGACAGTGGAGATAAAGGAGCCAATTAGCATGCTGACAGCATCAGGTATTTAACAAGTCCGGACACTCAGACTGTTTATTGAAACAATAAGATGCTCGCGAGTCGTTGGGCAGGATTTCGACTCCTGCGAGGCCCTGAAGGTGCAGGAGGATTTACAGAGTCATTTTCAGGTGTCAAGAACTCTGGAGTGATGTGATTTAAATGATCACTGCCTTGCTGAGTGGCTGACGTTGCAGTTGTGCAGAGTGTGATGTAGATGCTCTCTGCAGGAAGCCGCTCGGCCCTGATCACATGACCGCGTGGTGGCTGGACAGCACAGTCACCTCACTGCAGCGTGCTCACCGCTCTTCATCTTGCTGCTACAAATTGGTAACTTGCAGGATGTGTTTGTGTTATCAGTGTGTGTTGGCTTTTATTTGTGTGTGTTTGCCCATGATTAGAAAGGAGACTCTCACTTAGTCATATCTGGTGTGTTTACACTACAAAGCAGTCCCGACAAATGCTGTGAGAAAAGCAACGGTCTGTCTTTAATCCTGTTTCCACCAGTGGAACATTGTTGTGATTATCCAGAGGAAATGGTCTTTGAATAAAAAACTGTTTTGATGGAGCTCAGGGTGTGAATGATTTCACTGTGTAAATGTGGAGTCTGTGGGTAACTGTGGTGTGTGTGCTGTGTTTGTTGTTGGACCCTGGAGGAGCAATTAATTAATGAACACACACACACACACACACACACACACACACACACACAGTTTCCATCACGTCACAGGACATCACACTGACTTACATTCGTTTCCTGGAGATTAACCCAAATATAACCTCAGTCCAACCTGCACCACGGCTCCACGCTGGAATTTAGCATCATCTCTTTCACTTTTGTCCCCACGATGTAACTGTTTAAACACACACACACACACACACACAGATGTATTAACAAAAAGGGAATTGTCTAATCCCACTGCGACAGAATTAACATTATCAGTGGAGGATTTTAAAAACATTTCCTGTAAACACGTCATCGTCTCAATAAAAGTGTGTCCATATGAAACCACTGAAAACGCTGCAGTAAACATGCCAGACCTGTAAGTGGCGCTGTCACAGAAATACATGGACACGGAGCATAAAAGTTGTGTGATGTAAATAAAAGTTGTTAATAAATCCACTTGTTGCTCCTGGCAGCAGCAGAGAAGCAAAAGATTTTACTGTGAAAGCCAAAACGAGCTCAGCATCTTCATTGTTACTGTTACCGGGGCAACGCATGCAGGTTAAGGGATAGGCGGGGCTGCGGCGTCATCGTTTCAGAAATGATGCATATGGGTTGTAAACACAGAAATGACAGAGCTGTGTTTTTAGATTTTTTTTTTTTCCTCTGGGTCCTGGTTTCAGAAATGATCATTGTCCACTGCATAGTACCTGGAGCCTCCATGTGTGGGAGGCGGGGCCACTGGACAGGTGGTCAGCCCATCACTAGGACAACACACAAAGGCCTTGGATCTGTTCACTGTTTCCTACATTGTAGAAACTTGTTGTTCGGACTGTCACTGTGGGTGCAAATAATTATGATGCAGTGATGACGCAATGACCGACCAATCACATTTGATCAGCTGCTAGTACCTGGTCAGACCAGGAAGTGCCTAGAGAGCAGGAACTAGAAAAATGTACTTTTTGCTAATGTAAAACCAAACCAAACCGAGCAGAGTGGAGCTGGGACCATGTGGTGTGAACACTGTCCACAGATCTGTCCCAGAAATGAAGGGAGACCTACAACATTATTAAGTAATGAACAGTGGAGGACATACATAACACTCAGTATAATTCAATCAGTCAAATATTCTGTTCATTATTTCTAATGAATGTTATTCATATATTGGCCTTTATCTAAACCCAGTAGAACTGCATGAATGGTTTCCAGCTGATGATCAGGACCACGGTCAGCGTGTTGTGTACACTGTAGTTATGCTGTGGCTGCATTTCCTCCAGGCTCAGTTTCCTCCAGCAGATGTTGTGTTGAACGTCGCTGTATTGTCGAACACATCACAGCTATTTTCACATTTCACCTCCTCAGCGCCGAGCTGGCTCTGACATGCTCCACTTACACTGCAGAGGCTGCGCCCCGCCACCCATTTTACAACCTCCAGCAGCAATTTGGACCTGCTTTGTTCTGTCCGCACACTGAGAGGGAATGTGTATCTAACACCATCTACTGTGTGTGTGGGGCTGGAAATGAATAACCCATGAGGCAGCGCTCTCCCCCTCGCTGCCAGAAGTCAATCCCTGTAACAGGGCCAAGCTCTAATAGCCTCCTATTGATCTGCTGAGAGCCGATGAGAGCGCCTCTGAACACTTGTTCCTACCTGCTCCTTTAACACCTCCCCTGGCTCTGATAGCAGGGAACCAAACACCAAAGGTGCAGGAAGAGCAGCGTGAAGGACACACTCACTCATTCACTCTCACACACACACACACACACACTCACACTCACACAATGGCAGTGGAGGACACCCTGGGGAGCTGAGGATAAGGTGACAATTTGAGTGCATGATGTAGAAATGAAAGGTACGCTGCTACCTGACTGATCCTGCTGCAGCTGCAAGAAGAAAATCCACTAAACTTCGTCACGCTCAGCATGTTTGTGATGGACTTAGATTATATTCTGAAATCATTCAGTACGATCAAAGCCGGCATCTCAAGTTCGAAGCCATGACGGCAGCACCAGGAGCAGCTGACACCACAGAGCTGCAACAGTTTCTTAGCAGAGACACAGAAATGACAAGAATTTAGTTTTAACATGAGGTTGAAATGTAGTTTCTGTTCAGTGTAGTGTCTGTTTACTGCTTTATGATTGTCTTTAGTTACCATTATGTTGTTAAGGTGAAAAGTAGCAACTTCTGGGACTGAAAGCTGAAGCCAACATGCAAAAAACTGCAGTTCCTTGAATGTGCAGCGGGTAAAATAAATCATACTGTATTAAGGTTTGAAGTTATGTGCAGGTAGAGGTGTGGTCACTGTGACAGGTGGAGGTCAGACCAGTCTCTGCTCAGACCAGAGACTGTTTATAGAAGTATACAAAGTGAGTGTGATGTCACACTTTGGTTTGGAGTCAGAAGTGACCATATTTGGATATGAAGGGAGGAGTGAGGAGGCGGGTCTGACCCTTGAACCTGAGGACACTGCTGGACTTCAGCACTGGTCTCATTGGAGATCAGACCTGTCAATCAAACTACTACTGACTATTACTGAGTATTTCTGGATTAAAAATGAGGATTTTTGAATGAAGTCACTTGGAGCCAGCATCTAGTGGTCATCAGGAGTATTGATGTGGTTCGTACATGTGGTTCAGCTGCTTGGGCTCCAAACCGGACGACTTGTAATAGCTCTGGTGACAAATGTAGTATGCTACGATGCTAAGCTAAGAGGTGAACATGGTAAACGTTATCCATGCTAACACTGCTGATCTGTTAGTGTGATCGTAGACTCCTCACCAGTCATAGGTATATTCAGGTGTGTCAGGATACATTGTAACTAACTCTGTTCCCTTTGATTCACTGCATCTGCTGAGTATTAATATCCAGTAAAATTTATTTGCAAAATAGTTTCAAACTGAGACCGAGCTGTGGAAGTAGAGGAGAGAACAGCACCTACACACAGTCACATTTCATTAGAGTGAAACCTTAAAAAACCACAGGAGGCGGTGACGGCCCACACTGAACACTGAGCAGCTCAGATCAGAGGCAGAGCAGCAGCGAGGACCAGGATCCTGGTGCTGGACTGAGGGAGTTCAGCTCTGAAGGACTAGTACGAACCACGTTACCTGACCCTCTGTGAACTGGAGGTGAGGCAGCACATCGTGGAGACTCAGTCAGAAAATGTGTTTCAGCAGATCCCACTCCCCAGATGCACTTTACAGTTTGCTCCACTTTAATTCAGTGTTGACTCTGACCGCAGCAGAGCTCCACATGTTGTCTTTCCCCGAGGCTCGCTGGTGTTCAGTGGCAGTGTAAGTCAATATTGGCTCAGTCTCCATGAGGCTGCTGGACCCAGCTCAAAATCACTGTATTGCAGTGTGGGAGTGAAATGTGGCGGCGGGGTGAGAAGTCTCCTGAAAGCACCGGGAGAGTGAGAAGAAACACACACACACACACACAGATATATACATACAGTATACTGCTGACCTTAGGGCACCAGGGTCATGTGAGTCGCAGAGCCTCACACAAGTGTGTTGATGCACACACAACTCCCGTCCTAGACACACACACACACACACCCTGACTAACAGCCGAACCCTGCAGTCGACCTGAGGGCAGATCTCATCAAGGTTGCGTCTGTTTGTTTCTCACTTTGTCAGTGTCTCACCTCCACAGCAGGGAGGGGGTCACGTGGTCTCAGTCTGACAGGATCCTGGTGGATTGTTCATCATCTCACCGGCTGCACAGAGAGAGCTCACTACAACAGCCTGAGTCACTGCTCTGTCCACACTGTAGCTACAAGGTTACTACAGATCAAAGACTTCAAGGAAACTGTTGTTTGTAACTGTTGTTTCTGTGTCATCTGTTGTGTTTCCTTGAAGCAGTGATGCTCCTCTGAGTCCTCACCTCCTCATGTGCTGTGAGTGATGGGATCTCAGTCAGTCTGTTCACATGTGGCTACTCAGACCTGTCACTCAGACCACATGTGACCACATCCTGGCTGTAGTGTGAAGCATCCTGATGAGGACGTGGCAGAAACAGCTGCTGCTTCTCTTGGGTTCAGTATCCTGCATCTCAACAAACAAGATGAATCCAAACAACCAACGTTTCACAGCTTGATAAATTATAAAGAAGATGATGAGTTTGGAGCATCAGTATTAAATATGGTGAAGGAGACAGAAGGTTCACACTGAAGGTTGAAAATTAAAACTGAAAACCTGCATCATGACCAATTTTGACCCAGTAATTTTTCATAAATGTTAAAAGAGAAACACAAATCTGAAATAGGATCGACCGTCCATTTCTATACAGTCTATGGTTCAGACTGAGGTGTGAAGATGGCTGTGAACCCTCCTCACGTACAGGAAGTTCAGAGTTTACAGCTTCACCTCAGAGAGACTACCTGCAGGTTCACACCAGATGATCTGTTTGTACTTGTGGAGCCACACAATGGATCCTGTGCTGCATATGCATCAATCAGGAACCTGAGCTGTGCAGTAATCTTCCTTTAAATGTGGTTGATGTTGCCGTTGGTGTGTATTGTTGCACAGAGATGATGGTAAACAGAGCTTCAGGCTGCACAAACAGACTCCAGGTAATGAGGAGCTGATGTGGAGGTTTCAGACTGTGGTCATGAAGTCCTCTCAGCAGGAATCTAATACCAAACCATGTGTTCAAATGTCAGAGCGATTACAAATCTCTTGAGCAGATGTCACGTTGGGTGGAGCTCCCCGAAGCCACAGGCATGTCCTGAGATGTTCCTCACTCCAGCTTTGTTTGTAGGATTCTGGCAGCGTTCAGACGGCGTTCAGGCGGCGTTCAGCGCAGACCTTCATCTGATGAGCCTCACATGTGATCTCACATCAACACAGATGCTGAATGCGACTCTGTTTTCACTCTGATAACTGCCTGAGATTATCTGTGGGACCGGGAGCCAGCAGCAGATCAGTGACACCAGCCAAACGCTGGCTGCTCCATTCAAACACACTTACACAGGAAATCAGTGAAGACTCATCACGAGCTGAAAGCCGGCGCCGCCTCGCAGCCACGTTTCTGATTATTACACCAAATCATTGTGTTAGAGGAAGGCTGGGTTCATAGACCGACACAGAAGGAAGCCATGTTGGATGTTTGAATATGAGCCCGACTGGCCACGCCCCCACATACTCCTCTTTTTGAACACCTGGTGGTTGCATCCATTGTCCTGCAGCCTCTTCCTGTTCATGATCCTGCTCAGTGTCTGTGGAGCTGCAGGAGAGAAGCTGAGCTGCTGCAGTGCTTTCCTCAGACCTGCAGCAAGACCACTCACTAAATCCAGTGCGATGCCTGTCTGACCGTCCCCACACTGGTCACCTGCTGGTGTTGGAAATGATGTGAACTCTTCAGTGATGGGTTGGAGCCTGATTACATGTCAGAGATGCTAAACCCTCTGAGATCCTGCAGCACAGTCGACTCCTTGTTCCCACAGCGAAGCTACAAACCACCAGACACACTCCACTTGTTGCACAGCATCAGGCAGGATCAGTTTTTCAGGTTGAATTATTTTCAACAATGTGATGGTTTGATGTTTTTTTACATTTGGTGCAGGAAGATGTGCAGCACAACAGGCAGAAAACAGACAGACAGTCAGAGCAAGGAGCAAAGACAGGACGGCAGCAGCAGTAGAAAACCAGACGTATATATGTAGACACTGTGTTTGCTGCTGCTGCCGATTGGAGCGACATGACTGCCTGGCGGCCATCTTGGTACAGTGCCACTCTCACCTCCAGTGCATTACAGATGAATGACATGTTTGCACCACTTGCTTGTCTGTGGTCTCAACACTTTCATTTCAGATGTTATTTTCCCGTGTTGTTTTGGAGAGGTGCTGTATCGACAGAGGTCATATTACTGATGATGTCCACCTGTGTCTGTGCAGGTGAACGACCGTCTGGACCGGTACTGCTGTGGTTTCACGCCCGATCCAACAGACCTGTGTGTGGAGAACCTGCTGCACGCTCGCTGTGGCAACACCAACGACCTGCTGCTGGTGCACATCCTGGTGCGTATCATGTGATCACTTTGCACAGTGGGTGATGTCATCAGAGCGATTTGGACACGATGAGATTTACTGAAACAGAACAAAGGCTGAAGACTGATCCTCAGTTCACTCATCGACTTTTTTTTCTGCTTTATTATGAAATATTTTCTTCATCTCAGAAGTTGAACTGTCTGTGTTGTCAGATCCTCATGTGTTGTCTGTTTTTCCCGCCTCTTTGCCATGGCAACAGAGACTGTCTATATTTAAATGGTAGGAGAGCAGAGCACAGTGAGCGGAGCTGGTGTGTGTTTGAGCCTCAGTCTGCCAGATGTTTGTGAGCAGCAGCTGATTATCTTCTGTGTGAATGATATGGTTCGTAGATAAAACCTGTTGGTGAGGAAATCACAGGAGGAACTTTTTCATCCTGTCGATCCGTCAGCATCACCGAGCAGCTCACACCTCAGAGGGTGTTTGTTAAAGGTTGATATTCAGAAAATCTTCCAGCTGCTGATGGACGCAGCAGGAGACATGTTCATATTACTAATAGCATCATCAATAATGCTTCACTTCAGTCCTGTGGGAGACATGACGGCAGCAGCTGCTTTTCCATTTGCCTCCTTTTAAATTTGCTCATTAAATTGGAGTCAAACTGAATCAGGGCAGTGGAAACACACTCGAGTGATGACGTACAGGAAGCTTCAAACACCAGCAGTGATGGAGACGCTCACCTCCACCAAAGTACCAATCATACAACTGATTAGCTAACTGTTGGTGAAGGTATGTGGACAGTATGTGCAGCACAGTGTCTGGATCAGGTTTATAAATGTTCAGGACTGTGTTTAACTTCAGCTTCAAACCTCGTCCTCCTCCTCCTCGCTGCAGAGCACTTTATAAAAGATGTTTTACTACTGAAAACCTCTGCCTGCAGCTGCTGGAGACGAGGTCGACGCTTTGAGGCTGAACAGCAACAATAAAGCTCAGTGGAAATAAAAAGCTGAGTAGACCCCTGCAGCTGCTGAGGTCTTTACTTCCTGGTGTCGAAGCTCTGATTTTAAAATTCTGGTACAGGATGGTTTAAGGCCAGAGCCCGTCTCTGGTCCCGGCCTCTCAGGTGCTGCTGTCCCCACAGTCCAAACCAGAAGCAGGGTTCAGGTTTGAAACGTCTGAACTTCATTGAGTTCAGTTTCATTGTTGTGAGAGGATCCATCGTGGTTCATATCTGGTGGTAAATGACATCACAGGCAGGACGAGACACAGGACAAACACTCTTGTGGACACGCTCCAAAGCATCAGCAGGAAGGTCCCATCATGAGTTCAACATGTGCACACACAGAGCCTGGGATCTGACCCCAAACCTTACGATTTATGGACAACCTGCTGTCCCTGCTGAGCCTCCGTCACTCTGATGGACAGTTTCCCTTTTCCTGTCATCTTGTTACTAAAAGCTGCAACAATGGAAATAAACTCCAGTCCTGGAGCACATGGGCATCGATCCCATTACCTCTCGCATGCTCAGTGAGCGCTCCAGCATTTGAGCTAATTGTAAGTGAGGATGTGAGTGAGTGATGGTAGGAACAGGGATCCTGTTTCCAAATATCTGAAATCTGTTAATGGGTGAATGTTAAGATTCATTCATTCATCTTCTGTTCTCACTTTTCCTAATTGGAGCAGATCCCATCTGGTAACGAGTGAGAGGCTGCAGCAAGGGCTGTGACACTGGTCGTATTTCAAATGTGGACACGTCCACATGATCCATACACAGTTCTACACCTGTGGTCAATTTACAGTAATCAGCAGGTCTGTGGACTGTGGGAGGAAACCAGAGGAAACCCACACCTGCAAACTCCACACAGGAAGATTCAAACCCACAACCTTCTGATATAATCTGAGATAATGTTTGTATTTCACCACTAGAGGGCAACAGTGTTCAGTCTGCAGCATCAGCTTTGCAGTGTAACCTGACTGTGTGTGTGTGTGTGTGTGTGTGTGTGTGTGTGTGTGTGTGTGTCTGTGTGTGTGTGTGTTTGTGTGTGAGTGTGTGTGTTTGTGTGTGTGTGTGTTTTTGTGTGTGTGTGTGTGTGTGTGTGTGTGTGTGTGTGTGTGTGTGTGTGTCTGTGTTTCTGTGTTTCTGTGTGTGTGTCTGTGTGTGTCTGTGTGTTCTGTGTGTGTGTGTGTGTGTGTGTGTGTGTGTGTGTGTGTGTGTGTGTGTGTGTGTGTGTGTGTGTGTGTGTGTGTGTGTGTGTGTCTGTGTGTGTGTGTGTGTGTGTGTGTGTGTGTGTGTGTGTGTCTGTGTGTGTCTGTGTTTCTGTGTGTGTGTTTCTGTGTGTGTGTGTGTGTGTGTGTT
>OOFC01051515.1:0-33122 GCA_900323345.1 Pseudochromis fuscus
AAAGAGGCCAATAACATAAAAAGAGGACACAGGACAAGAGGTTTGGGTTAACTAAAAATTCCCATACTTTATTATCAATCAAAATAACACACAGAGAACAAAAAGGGGCTGTGGGCGCCGGCCAAAAGGAACAGAAGAGGGGTGGTGGACGTGGTGAGCCACGCAATGGGCCCTCGGACCAGCCACCACCCCCAACTAAACTACCTAACCAAAAAGAACTAGCTAATAAAGAAAACCACGCCAAACTAGACTACCGGCGCACCACAGCCAAACTAAAACAACAAAACCCAGCAGTCTAGCACTAGCTTGGGGAACAAATACAAAAGTGCAACACAAAAAGTTGGGAATTAGTTAAAAGAGGTTAACCAAAAACAAAACCTCCTCACGCTCTGTCCAGGAGGGTGTGTGGCTCTGGCTGCTCAGCTCTCTGCTCCCCCTGCTCCTCTCACGCTGCAGCCCTATATACTCTCCTCCTCCCTGAGTGGTAATGGCACACAGGTGTGCTGCAGCCACCGAGGCAAAGGGAGGAGGGAGACCAGGAAGACGGGGAGAGAAGACAGAGAGAGAGACACAGCCACCCATAACAGTCATCAACAGGCAAAGAAGTGCACAGTGTGTTAACGTGTTTAGATCTGTATAAGATTAATTAGAATCAGGGCAAATCTTACAAATATTATGAATTTCAACCATGTCAAAAAAAAAATAAAATTCTTGTCTGCATGTTACAATCTTGCCTAAAGCTACTTCTTATCAAATCTGGAAGTATCAAGCTCATAAACAATAAAAACACATCAGGTGTAGTTGTTCAAGGAGGCCTGGGTCCTAAACATGCACTGTAACTTCAGCATTTCCACTGTAAGACCACTAAATCCTTTGTATTAAACACAGGAGCCATGCATTTTAAAATGCTGCATCCATATGATGATGGAGCATCCATGGTGAAGGGTTACAGAGCTGGAAGCGTGACGGAAGCATGGTGCGAGGCATGTTTTAAATGATTAACCAGCCCATTACAGAGGCAATAAGACTGTCAAAGCTCAGTTTGGGCTAGTGTCCCCCCCTCCTAATTAAGATATGCTGACAGATGAGGAAGTTACATACACATGACCACAGCCATGGGTTAAGAAAACCTTTCATTCATTATTCAAACTAATACAGAAAAAAAAGACAGATGCATAGTTATTGCAAAGTTGCACTGTGATGAAGGACGGACTGTTTGTTTTGTTCAACCTCGCTGACAAAGATATTTAGTCACTATGACAGAAAATAAATAAAAGCAGCAGTTACATTTGAGACTTAGGGATTAACTCCACCTCCACATGGCTCCTTTTCTTTGTTATTTTTCCTTCAAGATTTCAACAACGATGACTTCATCTGCAAGTCAGACCTGGAGAAGACGCTGAACAAACTGACCCGTAACGAGCTGACGGAGGACGAGGTGAGGATGGTGTGTGAGAAGGTGATCGATGAAGCTGACCTGGACAACGACGGACGACTATCGCTCGAGGATTTCCAGCACATGATTGTCAGAGCTCCAGACTTCCTCAGGTAAACCAACAGTAACTATGATGTATTCACAGTAAGATCTGATGAAATGTAAACCTACACTACACTGTAAAAAACATACAAAAAATATTTATCAGCAGTGATGGTGTCATAACATACTCGAATATAATCAAGTCAAAATTATAATGAAATGTAAGAAAGAAAATCTACAATATCTATGATTTTAGAATTTATTAAAATATATAATTTATAACAGTTTATGATATTAACTTCTCATGAGATCTTGTGTAATTATTGGCTTTTAAATATTTAAACAAGAATATTTACACTTTTAAAAATAATAAAATAAATTTTAAAAACTGATTTATTCATCTGCCAGTTTCCATTCATTTTAAGGTTATTCACAGTTAAAAGTTTTACATTAAACATACATTCTCAGTCTATTTTTTAAGTGTTGTATCTAAGAAATGCAGGAATAAACTATAAATAAACAACAAAAAATCGTATTGTGTACATGTAATACCCTAAGAACATGGGACATAAGATTTTATCATGTATAAAAATATGATATAATATAAAGTGCGTTTACCTACTTCACCTGTGATTTTAATCCAGACTGATTCTAACCAGAGTTTAACTACTTTATCTTCACAGCACCTTCCATATAAGGATATAAGGTAATGAAGCAATCCTGTGGACTTCTTACTTGGTGTTCCCTCTGGACAGAGGATGGACAGAGACCTTCTGGCATCTCCACTGAATCTTGTTAATATTTGTGTTTAACATATATTTGTTTGTACGAACTGAGTCCACACACTTTTGTTATTGCAGCTTTTGAAATATCACCTGTCATGGTACAACCGTATCATCATCATCATCATCATCATCATCAGGTGGAGGCATCAGCCAATCCATCCAGACAAGGCTCATTAGTTATGACCATCAACAGTAGATTTGTGTTTTGTATCTACAGGAGATTGGGTTACAGCCGACTATAAAAGAAACAGATGCCAGAATATACCAGCGGGTCACAGCGGGCCAATAAAGCGAGAGCTATTTGTCATGAAGACAGTCAAGCTCCATTGTTGGAGCGCGGGGTCAATTGAAAACAGTTTCCTCTGACATGCAGCCAATAAACACACATAACATGCACAAGCTGAGTTTTATAATCTCCTTTTATTAAATCAAAAGTACACATATCTACAAAATTGTAGATACATTTTTATATGGGTTTAGAAAGTACAGTACAATTTAAGTAGATCTCTTTTTTTTTTTTTTCAATGTGATATTTACAATGTATGTCTTTTTTTTTTTACTTTTCTTTTTTCCAAAATGTAATATTCTCGCTGTGTAACTTCACAATCGATGGAATGAAAATATGGCTGTAAAAAGGGATGTTCAGTAATATTGTGATAGGAATCTTAAGAAAAAGATATGGTTTAAAAACAACAAAAAAAAAAAATCAACAAGGAAGTATCATTTCAGCAAAACAAATGATACAGCTTGAGTCCCACAAAAGTCTGCTCCCTATGTTTGTTTGTGACTTAAAGCTACGGTATGACTCCAACGAGACAACAGCACGAACTCCAGACTCCTTCTTGCTCAAATAAAATTCACTCGTATTGAGCTTTTCTATAAAAACAGAGCACGTCCTCTTTTTTTTGGCTCAGTGAATCACACACACACACACATAACAAAAATAACAAAAAAAAAAAGCCTATACATTCAACTGTACAGGTCTACCAGTATGTCTGAAAATTACATTACACAAATATGCACAGGTCCAAGATTCACAATGCATAGCTCACCTATGACAGAACTGAGTGCTATAGCGGTTAAGACAAATGGTCGTGGAAGTCATGAGGTCCCAAATTATTAGATACTGAAGAAGGTGCAGGCAAGCAGAGACAGATCCCCCCTTGATATATTGTGCATATAGGAGCTGGATTTTCAGACAAGTAACAAATGTGGGAGGGAAACACGAGGGACGATGGAAACAGATTCAGTGTTAAATACGAGTAGAGGGTACGTATTTGCATCACACATCACGCTGTGACTGCGACTTTTTGTTCTTATTAAAATACTGATTCAAATTTGAGTTCCTGTGGTCGCCTCCTCACCGTCACACTAAACGCCCGCAGTTAAACACAAGCTTGAGAGAACTATGACAAATGAGACCAACCTTTAAGCTGAGGTCAAACCAGCTTTCATGTAAGCCAAGAAAATATCACTGTTGCACTATAATTTGGCAGGGCAGTAGCATAAAAACACAGGCTTGAAAATTCTTATTTTTTTTATATAAATACATAAACGACTGTTGCAATAAGTTACAGTAGGGAAGGTTTTTAAGTAAACTAATAACAGGACAGTGGATTGCTAACTGTGAAATAGCTCAAAGTTGTAAAATTTTGGTATAATATGCCCATTATATTACCAAGACTCAAAAGATCTTTTTTTTTTTCGTAAAGTATGTAATTGTATTGTTGTATCGCAAAACTATCACTTGGCACAGACTACACACGAAACACAATTTACTGGTAAAGTGCAAGGAGAGCTGCATGGATAGCAGGAAGGGGGAGGGGGAAGGGGCTTACAGTGTGAAACCTCAAGTGATTTTAAATTGCTGATAAAATAACCAGAGACGTCATTTAGCTTGACTGTGAATTAGAGCTGACTGCTACTTCAGAAATCAAATTAAAGGCTGAAACACTTTGGAAACAATCAGTCGACTGAGGAAATAAGTGACTAGCTTGTTGCTAATGTGCTAGTTTCAGTTTCTGTTTGTCGCAGGTGGTAGTTAACTGTTTCTGGACTATCACAGGTGTAATCATTTACATAGTACTTAAGTTACATAGTGAGTACATCCTATTACCCTGTGTTTGATGGTGGATAGGTAATTATACAGTGAGTGCTATCAGAAAATGTATCTAAAAGAGTGTATTGATGAATAAGTAACAATCCAGTGCAAGCACATTTTCACCGTCGCACAGTTTACTCAAAATCTGTGCACACAATATTTTCTCACTGGTTACTACACCAGGACCAGAAACATGTCAAGTGTCTGAGTGTTCGACAGCAGGACATAAATGTGTAGAGATTGGGGTGCAATGAGTTGTTAGTTACATCAAATGATTGTCGATGACTGCATGCAAAATAAAAAAAAAAGAGGAAAGTCACGTGAAAAACCTTTTCCCAAACCAATTTCTCACTGATCCTTGACTGCATTATTGTTGATGTGATTCTCAGCTGCTGAAATGAAAAAACAAAGCAACTCGGTTTCACTGGAGTTCAAGCCAATCAGCCTCTGGTTGACATTTGTCACATCAAAAGGGAAAGAGCACTGTTAAAAATAGATCTAAATATCACATTTGTATTCCAATCCCAAAACTATTACATCAGTTAAATGATTTCTCGTCCTTGGTTGTGCTACCGGCTGTGTGAAATGTGAGTGCGTAGGACAAAGAGACTAACGTCAGAAGTAAGAGCCTGTCTTTCTGTGTGAAATGGATCATCGGGATAATGCTCCTGGCTGAGTCCTCCACCAGCCAAACACTCTGACCCATGAAGACAACAAATCTCCTTAAAATGGAAGAACTTCACCCCTGGAAGCTTTCAGGAAAGGAAGATATGAGGGGAAGTCCTCCGCTTACTGAGAATATAATGGTGTATGTGGACTGGAAGGACAGGCCATAGTTACGGGGAAAGACGAAAAGGGGAGGAAGTGCTGAGAGTAAGCACAGTCCATTTATGTCCAGCCAGCGGGCGGCCAGTACTGAAGGCCTCGGTCCTCAGAGTAGGCTGCAGCGGAAGAAGCTGGTCTTTTTCTGAGGCTCTGAGATCTTGACTCCGTGACTGCTTCCCTGTGGTGTGTTGCCCTCCTGCAGAAAAAACAGCAAACAAAACAAACAGGTCACTGCTCCATCCTTTTGTCTTTGTCCACATAAGTTCTCATTTATTTTTCAATAAGATAGGACTATTAAACCTACAATAAAAGAGATAAAAGCTGCAGAAATTTAAAAATTACTTTTACTATTTTTTATACTTTGTAAACTATGATGTATTGCATCAAAGAGTTTCTTACCAATTTTGTGTCCATTTTTGATTTGATGTCTCTGGCGAGTGTCAAAAACGCCTGTGAACCAGAACAAATTACTGATGTACATATCATAAGTCAGGCAGTCAGAGACAGAAATGATTCCTTTTAATAAGATGCGGGCAAACAAAAAGAAATAGATTATCCCTCAGCCTTATGCTTATGAGAGATTAATTTACAAAGACAGGAAGAAAGCACACATTTATGTTAGATGCAAGTAGATGGAACATGTTTGCATTTCAATTGAACTGTGGTTTACTGTCATAAAATATCAAATAAAAATAATATAATTAAATAATAAAATACTAAGGGGCAACAAACACCACTGTAAATTGTCCTGAAGGAGGAGATGCTTCTTACATTTTCCACGTTAATGTTGGACTTTGCACTCGTCTCCATGAACTTGATCCCATACTCTAGTGCAAGCTGAAAGGAAATATAAGGAAAATGCATGTTATGCCAGTATAACAGTACATAATAATACAACCTGTACTGTGTAACAGTTTTATTACAATAGTGATACAATTGCAAATATGATGATTCTAACTTCTCACCTTCTCCCCCCTCTCCTTGGACACCTGCCGCTTGTCATTGATGTCACATTTATTGCCAAGGACCATCTTCTCAACATCAGATGATGCATGCTAAAAAAAAGTAACAGAAAATAGCAGATATTTAATTTTAAAAATGACAGATGGTTCCATTCAAACTTTTAAAGAAGAACGTAAAACACAACATACCTCTTCAATGTTCCTTATCCAATTCTTGATATTATCAAAAGACTTCTCGTTGGTGATGTCGTAGACAAGCATGATGCCCTGGTGGTGAAAAAACAGTGATGTAATACATCTGGCTGAAACGTTGTGTCCTAGGAAAATTGATTTATGCCACGTGTCTTTCAGCACATAGAGAAAACGCACCATTGCCCCTCTGTAGTAGGCTGTTGTGATTGTTCGGAAGCGCTCCTGACCAGCTGTATCCCTGAAAGGCAAAACATTTAGAAAGTTTCCATCAACTTCTCACTGCAATGAAGTAGGACAAGTACATACGAACAGACTGGTTTATCTTAAACTGATTTTTCTACGTGCATGGTACAGCAATGGGGGATGAAGCTTTAGTATAGAAGTCAATGAAGAAATAACTCATAACTAGGGCATCATCAGGCTAAAAAACGGTGTTTTCTGGAGATAGAAAGACCTGATACTCTATGAAATGCATCGTTTTCTCCATGTATTTAAAAAATAATGTTGTGTCTATGGTCACGTATTTAAAGATTGTTATGGGACTCTACTCTTTAAGGAACCTCATAATGATTAAATGATGTGTTGCACCACACTCCATAACGCAAATATTGACAAAATCCTGACATCATCCCACAAAGAATTAGGCTTACCATATCTGTAACTTTATCTTCTTGCCGTCAAGCTCTATTGTCCTAATCTTGAAATCGATGCCTGCAGGGATAAAGAAGGATCATGAATGTCAATCATAACGTTAGCCTGCTAGCTTACTGCATCCTGTTATACACTGTCCGACACTGGCGCAACACAAAGAATGACACTAGTGAACAAGAATAAACAACAAAAGGTAGTTTTAGGCTAACTGAAGATAAAATAGAACTCTTGCGGTTTTTATTAATTAACTAAAGCGAATACAGCGGTCTTTCCGCTGCTTTGCCAGGATTTAGACGGGGCCTAGCGGCTAACATTAGCTATCAGAAGAGGAACCCGGCATGAGTTAAACACAATACAAGTATGCCCATTCACACATGCACCTCACGTTAAACACACAGGTTACACAACTTCCCCTCTCCATAGCCATCATTGACAAGGTGATTAATGCCACTTTACATAATTTCTCATTTTTTAAAAATAATTTTAACTTCAACATAGAATAGCCAGCATTCCAGCAAGTAGACGGAGCCGGAGAGACCGACCATTGACGAATTGTAAACACACAGAATGGCACAGTTCAGTTCATGTCCAGGGAAACGTACCTATTGTTGAGATGAACGTTGAGTTGAAGGCGTCCTCTGAAAACCTGAACAGGACACAGGTCTTCCCGACACCAGAGTCGCCGATTAGCAGTAATTTAAACAAATAGTCGTATGTTTTCGCCATACTTGATATTATTGCGGAAATCCCGCCCGGCGAAGTAGCGATGTGAATGTACGGTACGTGCGCCCCCTGATGGCCCGGTATCCTCACTGCACATCTGGGACTGGGAGCAGTGGGCCCCTACTCGGCAGCAATGATAGAAAGTTGTAAGTTTATTTAAGAAGAAAACCCTCATGTACAATTTTAATAAATAATAATATTCAAATGTATGCTAATCTAAGCCTTTCAAATATATAAAATATGCATTACACTTGCTAATAGCTTGGTTAATTGGAGAAGAAAAATAATCTTTTATTGTCACTGTATTCACTGCTTTACACTGCACACTAAAAAAATACATTTTACACTCTGAACATATATACAGGCCCCTAAACAATCCCCCCCCCACACACACACACATACATACAGGTAGCATGTGTGGACAGGTGTCATGGTGAGGGTGCCACCACTGTTCAGCACACTCAGAGCAGTTGAGGGTTAGTACATTGCTTAAGGGCACCTCAGCAGTGCCCTGGACATTGATTGGCACCTATCCAGTCACCAGTCCACAGTCTGTGCTTTGTCCAGGCTGGGACCTGAGCTGGCGACCCTCCACCTCACAAGATTAATATTCTTCTTTCAAAACACATGCTCAGTTTATTAAAATTCTGCATTGTCATAGATTTACTGCTTTATTAGGTTCATGTGTACATATGCACCTATCCCTGTATGTTTTACATGCTTGTATATGTGGGTATTAATAAAGTATTTTAGATTATTAAAGTATCTATCTATCTATCTATCTATCAAGTATATTTGTAATATACAAATGCTTGTTTGTGCATGTAGCTGCATGTCTATGTAGCAGTATGTGCAAATGATAAGCATCATGGTGCAACCATAATCTTGTAAGGAGGGAAGGGATTAGGAAGGCATTTTGTTCTTTGTGTGTCTGTGTATGCTATGTGTTTATGTCTTGTGGAGCTTGTTAATAACATTAATACTAATCCAGCTATTTGCATTGTGAGACTTTTTTCTTTTGATGCTTTGAGGATATGTTGCTAATGATAACTTAATAAACTTAAAGAATTTCCCAATTTAGGGTGAATAGAGTACATCTTTCTGTAATACTTCTACTCGTAAGTACTACTTTCACTGCAGCAAAAAAATCCAACACAAATGTTTCTAAAACTCACTTCACAGACTCAGTGTGTGGAGTTGAAATGTCATGATGGCTGTGTTTCAAATTAAGATCAGTGATATGTTGTGTGGCTTCTAAAAACACTTGCACTCATATTTCTGTTGTAGGAGTAAAGAGGCAGTAGCTAAGTAAGAGGCAGAAAAATCAGTGTCTTAGAGGAACTGTGCATGTTGGCGCACGTACACTAAAGGGTGAGCTCTTTCTACTGCTACAGTTTATGGCTGTGTGTTGCAATTGCCTCAAGGATCACATACACACACACACACATTGAACACAACTCATAAAGCCCACTACATCATCAGCCTCGGCATCAATGCTGTCATCATCATCATCAGTTTTATTTGTGCTCAAAGTTTGGTCAATAACACAATTTCCAGCACCGAAACTGAATTCATATGGACCCAAAACCATATTATAAAAAGGAAAAGAAACAAAAGAACCATAAATATATAAAAAAAAAAAAAAGGTATAAATGTGTTTAACAACCACGAATAAGAGTGAAATTACAGGGAATGGATGGCATGTAGAAAATATCTTTTACAAAAAAAAAGCTTTTTGTTGTTTTTTTTTATTATTGTTCGATGATCTTGTTGGCGTTTTACAAGCTACCGAGCTCCTGCAGCGTTTGGTCCAGGACTTGCTGCATTGATAGGTTTTCCTCTTTTGCGGTTGATAGGTTCTCTGCAATAAAAAAATAAATTAAAAAAATAGCAAATATAAAAATTAAATGGGTTATCAATGAGATGAGTAATAAAACACCTTAAGTGCAGTGGGTAAGCTAATAAAACATGATTCACTTTAGAGAAACATTTGTGTCCGATATATAAAAAGTGATGAAGATAAGATTTAAGGGAACGACAGAAGACGGGGTAAAAGAGGGAAAAATCTTTATTGAGCTTCAGTTTGATGCAAAAGGAGAAAAAAAAGCAGTGATAGCAAAAGGATGAAGAGACAAAGTGCTTCTAATACGGCAAAGACAGACAAAGGGAAAGTGAAAACATCACGAGCTTATTGCAAAGTTTACAAGGTGTTCATATCATTGAGGGCATGATCCAGCTCCTCGCTGATAGCCTTGTATCTCAGCTTCTGGGTGTACAGCTCGTCTGCAGGTCAGAGGGCAGACAGAAAGCAGGTGGAGGAGGTTCAGAGGGAAAAAAATGCAGAGGTGTGCAGACCATGGAGGAAAATAAAGGAGGAGAGAGAGAAGATTAAAGATTTAAACAGAGGTTGAGTAAAGAAAGAGTGTTGATCAGACAGAAAAGCAGGACTGAAATGAAGCGTACCTTCTAAGTCGTCTATGCTCTTTTCCAGCTTAGCCACTGTCCTTTCTGCAAACTCTGCACGGGTTTCAGCCTGGAAAAAAAACATGTTATTCATACAGACCCAGCTTACCTCAGAGGACACAGGCAGCTTAAGCAGACGTTAACATACCTCCTTAAGTCTGTCATTGAGGACTTTAATCTCCTCCTCGTATTTGTCTTCTTTCTCAGAGTACTACACAAAGAGGGAAACAGTTCATCATGTCATTCCACCAATCGGCTTGTGTCTCTTTAAAATAAATAGTTTTAAAATCAATCAGGACAAGGTGAGGATGTATCTGTAAAGTGTAGTCTACTTCTGAATACATGATAAAACATGAAATTGCTCCAAGGCAAAGCACTCGGTGTTCTGCTGCTCCAGAAAAACTGATTTTATTGGACTACAAGTGTGGATGTGTCGAGTTGTTTTGAGGTCAACCCGACGGAGATCTTTACCTTATCAGACTGAGCCTCTAGAGACTTGAGGTTGTTGGTGACGTTCTTCAGCTCTTCCTCCAGGTCGCCACACTTACTAAAAAGGAAGAGGGAAGCATGTTTACGATGTTTTGATCATGCTGGTGACGAATGAATGGTGCCAGCAGGAGTCCATATAACTTTTACTTTCACTTACAGTTCTGCGATTTCCGCCCGCTCCTCCGCCCTCTCCAGCTCGCCCTCGAGGATCACCAGTTTACGGGCAACCTGATATTAAAAAGATAACAAAAATCACTTCAGGGAAAAGCAGAAATGACACTTTCATCAGCTGTGACAGGAGCTCTCTCTCTCACTTCGTACCTCTTCATATTTGCGGTCAGCCTCCTCAGCAATGTGTTTGGCCTCTTTGAGTTGCATCTCCTGGATCTCCATCTTCTCCTCGTCTTTCATGGCTCTGTTCTCGATCACCTTCATGCCTCTAAAGATGAGAAAAATACACAATAATCAAGTCAAAAAAAGTCTTAGCATCTTAAAGAACTGCATGAACTGGAGGTGACATTTTCAGTTCAATATAATAAACTTAAAACTTTGATTGGATATAATCTTTGTGGTGAATCTCCCTGCTTCTGTATTAATGTTGTATTATTAAACCACTCACCAACCAAACTGACATCTGAAATACCAATAGCTTCAACTATTTAAGCATCCCATTAATTTAGTGTGTTGTGTGGTTGGGGTTGAACATTGGTTATAACCTCCAGTTTCCCGTGGGAAAGTCAATGTTTTCAGAACCAGCAGCGTCACTCCATACAACAAAAATGTGCTGCACCAGTGTTGCCCAGGTTAAGGAAGGAAATCCTATTGTTTTCTACAGGCATTTAGAAAAAAAACTATACTGAAGGTTGGTTTTTTAAACTGAAAAAATGCCACTAATTTCCTTTTAACAATAAGTAAATACACAGCACATTCCTTTAAGCTTCCCTCATTGTTTCCAACCAAGTGCTGCCATTTGAAATATCAGGCTGGTTAACATCTGCAGTGATGAGAGTGATCTACTTTAGAATTGCTGGAAGTGTAGTACTCGAAACGGGCCTGAAGGCCTAACAGCATTATTACATGTGTGTTTACAGATCTGTCACGATCATCACCTTTCGCTCTCGTCCGCAGCCTTTTCAGCCTCCTCCAGCTTCTGCAGAGCAGTGGCCAGCCTCTCCTGAGCACGGTCCAGCTCCTCCTCCACCAGCTGGATCCTGCGGTTCAAAGATGCCACATCGCCCTCAGCCTTCAGCCGCACAGAGACACATTGAGGGAGAGAGAAAGAGGGGTCACAGGTCAGAGGTCAGACAGGAAACATATTGCTGCCACAACAGTTAGACACCACTCTTGCTGCTAATCCCCTCCCTGAACCAATGTAGTCTTGCACTATTGCTTTCTTCCCTCTTAGACAAGTCACTATCTTCCCTTTTATCTGATCCTTTTTTCCTCTAACCTTTTGACCTTTGGACATTTTCTATTACTGTCAGTAGGGCAGAGGGTGGAGACAGATTGTCTCTCCATCTATCAACTATGTACAAGTTAAAGCCTTTTATCCATTTCTTCCTCTTACTATTCACATGATGTAGCAATTCCCCAAATCCCCTGAATGGGAGACTGAGGGAAAGTTTAGTGATTTCACATTTTAAATGAATAAAATTTAAAATAATAAAATATGTATCTGCGCGTGTGTGTACCAAACAGCTCTGAGTCTGCATTGTGATACCGGCCTACACACTCTCTGAACATTATGACCTACTTATTGATGTCTTTTCCTGTTTTCTCCGGCCAGTCTCACTCTTAGCAACCATAATGAGTTCTGGACTTTGCAGCTTGACCAGATACTTAAAAAAAAGTGCTGACATGCTATAACAAAGAAAGACTTTTTAACCCCCCCCGACATATCCGAAGCAGCCCAGCTGGCCTGAGTGTTGTAATGTAAACCCCATGCATGTTTATGGAGACAACAGATTGCTTCTTCTCCGCCTGTTTCCTGGAGGACTGATATCACAGATAACCATGTCTGCTCCCTTCTTCCTGTGCACAGGATGAAGAGGAGGAGGAAGAAGAGGGACTGCAGACAGGCTTTGTGTCTGATGTTCAGTCAAAAAGCTCAAAGGGCGAGAGGAACAAAGACTTTTGGGATGTTTGGCCAAACTACAGCAAAACCATTTCCTGGTGTCTCCAACTGTTACTGGGAGAAATCCAAGCACTTTAAAATGTTGTAACTCTCCGATCTCTCCAGTTTGCAACACGCATGCTGACTCTTGTTAGGTTTCTAGGTGTTTTAGAGGACGTAGGGCGGGTTAAAGTTAGATAACAGCCGGAAAAAAAGCTTACAAAGGAATGTCGTTACAATGATGCCTCAACTTGTCTCTACTGGCGACTATACGGAAACTGACAGGATAAAACAAATAGCAAACTACAACTGGGCATAACTATGAGTGAAACTTCTTTAGTCTTCAGTAGAGATGCTCAGTAAGTTTGTGAGGATTTCAGATAAACAAAAAATGTTTCAAAAGTTGCTTAAAATGATACATTATCTCACATTTTCGCGCTGTTCCCGTTCAACCTCCAACTCCTTTTGTACTGCCAGTGCACGATCTTCTGCCTCATCAACTTGTTGCTGTAGGGCTTGGATTTTCTTCTTCACCGCCTCCATGATTTTCGACTGTTTTGCTTTTTCAAACAAAAAAAAAGTCTCCCCAAACGGTGTAGCGATCTAATATCCGAGAGATTGGTTTGCGTAAAAGCCGCGAGCTCCGAGTTGAAACTTTTTTCTCGGGCAGGAAATCAGGAAACTCGCTGGGCTGGAATGGGGAAAAAAATGGGCAGGGAGTTTTCAGGAAATTTATGGCGAGATCCTCCAATCCTGTGAAGAAGCCTGTCTCAGATGACATCACAGGATTTAGGAGGGGACGGGACTGCTCTTTTCCTCCACAAAAGAGGTGTGTAATGTCACTTTTTGTGTGAGTGGAAGTCTGGGTTTTTCGATTGTGGACTTATATGGCAAACGTAAGGTGTTGCCTAAGCTGCACATTTCCGGCTGTGATGAGAGGATCTGAGTCATTAGCGTGTTTCAGATATAATATGAATCATTTCTCATGTGAATCATAACATATGATTGGATGTGGTTGCGTTAAAGATTAAAAGAAGGGGCGTTAAACCGTGCGTAAAGGAGAGAGAGACGAATACATTTTATGGAAATCAAAGGTCCAAAGAGCAACTTGTAGAGAGGAGGGAGGGAGGGTGAATGGTGGGGTGGGGCGGTAATAATCCTCTTCAATAGGCCTTGTTGACCTGCAGTGGTTAGGAATGTAAATTGATTTGGTTGCAGACATGACCCGCAGCCATCGGGTGGCGACACATTCCTTCTGCGCCCCCTCCTGCCTCCTCCTCCTCTTCCTCACTTTGTCGGCGTAAAGCCTGGATTTGTTTTCTCTTTCCGTCCTTGGATCACATTTATCACATCCATCATAAGCAGCGTGAAACTTATTAGAAGAAGCAGCAGCAGTGGACAGACCTAGAAAAAGCAACTCTGTGCGCACCTGATTGGTCAGCTGAGATAGAGATCATCAACCTAGTGACCTCTTTTCACTGGTAGTTTTAAAGCTACACTGTCTGGATGTTTTCATCTGGTGCTGTATCTGGAACTGGAACTATTACCAAATGTACCCAAAATCATTCAAATAGTGTTGAATCTAGGGAAACTGGACTTGGAGACTTTTTCACAATTGATCCAAAAAGTTTCTTCATTTGTCAGGAGCCTCTGTACGAATCTAAACCAAGTCCAGTTTCCCTAGATTCATCACTATTTGGATTACCATGATCTGGACGACCAAGAGCTCTCACAGATACCTAAAAAAGTAGTAAAACTAAAAGATAAAAGAAAAATGCTGAAAGTCCTGATGTGCCACAGTCAACACGGGTCAACTGAAAATAAGTGAAGTCCACATTTCTTTCACTAATCATCCAGATCCAGACATGATTAAATACATGACATCAGTTTCAAAGCCCTTTAAAGACCCGTGGTCACTCAGGGTTGCACATCGGCTACGTATGTCCTGTAGGGCAGAACGGTGGAGAATATAATACCTCTGGCCCAAAAAAGGCCAGAGCATTGATTTCATTAGACACTGCAGTATGGGGTTCACTGTTTGCTTAAGCTGCATTCCTGAAATTCCTGGTCGGCTACAGGCTGGCCAAGTTTTGTCTGTGCTTGAGAAATAGTTTAGTTACAGACCTCGGTGAGCCACCAATAACTTGGTGATTCTCAACGCTATCTGGGTTAGAAGATACAAGTTTCAGGATTAATTTCTAGGTTGTTAGTTCTACTTAGTGGCTCAACAGCAGCATTAAAATATGAGTTATGTGGTAAAATCTCATAGTAATTCTTTGGAATAATAGATTTTTTTATTCTTAGCTTATTGTATTGTGTATTATTTTGAATATCTGTGTGTTAGTCACATTACTCATATGTTTTGTCACTGTAGAAACAGCCAAGCAACACAGATCTCTAAAGGCGAGTCCAGGCATTGCCTTTTTGGGTTGTGCAAGTAGTAGAAGCAACACTCAGACTGAAACCAATAAACACTTCATTCCCCTTTGTTTGAACTAGTTTTTTTTTACAGAGAGGAGCTTGTGTCTCATTTTTTTTTATCATGGGGAGATGTTTTGTTGAGACCATCTGAAGAAGTGGATATTGATACTTTGCGAGGCTGAAGCTGTGGTGTTCCACTGTAATGTGAATAATGTGTTTCAGATGGCGTCTTTGTGGTAAACTCACATCTGTGGCCTTCTTCTCCGACAGTTCCAGTTTCTCCTGAGCATCCTTCAGGGCCTCCGAGTATTTGTCCAGCTCGTCCTCCGTCCCCTTCAGTTTCTTCTGCAGAGCCAGCAGCTCATCCTCCAGCTGAGAGGGGACACATGTGGCAGAAAGTCAGTAACCAAAACGAGGAGTCACCAAAACAACAAAATCTATAATATCTATAGTTTTACAGAACATTTTAATTGTTATGTTTTTGAACACTAGACTGGTGAACAAGGATGCTGTGTGGTTACCAGTATTTCTACAAATAGTTTTGGCTTTATTTTCCAGATATTAAATTGATCTCTACCTGCAATGTTCCCAATTAAAAACTATATTTAAACAGGAACCAGAGTCCACAGCCGTGCTGGAAGATCTTTGGGGCTGTTTTTAGATGCACCAGTGCATTGAGGGGAACTCCTCTGGGAACCATGAATGTCTGGTTAAACAAAACCAGTGCCAGTCGATGTTGAGATATTTTAATCTGTTAGTGGATGAAAGATCAAAGTCATTAGGATTCATCCTTTGGGAAACATGACTGTCTATAAACAATTTGATGGTGATCTTTTCAGTAATTGTTGAGATTTTGCAGTCGGGACAAAAGTGGGGACACTGCTGTCCCCTCAGGCAGACAGCTAGCATGACTGAAAATTTAAAGATTTATTTTTACCCTTCATAGTCAAGCATCTCATCACTGGTTTTAATCTGGAGTATTTATTTAGCAGAATAGCTCTGAGGAAAAGCATTCATTATGAGGTCTGTGAATAATTAGGTGGGTCATTCCTGGTGAATTTTCAAAATTCTTTTGTAATCTGGGTGACCCAGTCCTCTAATTGCTGCTGGAGTCTGTGGTCTGTGTAATAGATGTTGATGTTGCATATTAGTTTTGTGTATTTGCAGTGCCTGTCGTCAGCCTCCACTGCACTCTGATGCTCAACTCAGTCCTGCCAAGAATAGCAAAGAAAGCATCTCTTCGGACTGCTTGTATCCCTGCCATCATAACAAACTAAAGAGCCCTGCATAATCTTCTAGGATTTCATGCTGACTGTTCCTTGATGCAGAAGACATGCTGGGGGTCCATATGTGCGGTGCCAGTGACAACTGTCACTTCTTGTGCTCGCTGAGGGTATGATTAGGGCATTAGCCACCAGAGAGAGGATTCTTTCCACTTGCTTTAATGTAGATCCTGGCTTTGTCCGAGCTTCTCCGACTCCCTGCTCTGCAGCATTCCTCTCGTGCCACCATAATGACGACACCACCTCCCACTGTGCAATAATTGCCTCTATTTAGAAACCCCAAATATCCTATTACATCTCCAGATTCTACTTAGCTTGTATCAAGTGGTACAAGAACGCTATCATTAAGTTTGGCCTGAAAATATCAAGCTGTCAGAGGCTCAAGCACCAAAGCTCCAAATATGGATACGAGGAATTTTTGAGGTTTTCTTTAATATTGTGCAGACATCACTTCTGATAAGGATGCTGGACGGCTCACAGCAATAGCTGCTGAGGACGGTGTGTGCAGCACCTCTCCTGGTAGAAATACCTTTGATTGACTATGGACAACATGTCCAGCAGCTGTCACTCTGCCTCTCTGTCCCCTGTGGACATTCTCCTCCTTAAGGCTCAGTTTCAGCTGCTCCCTGTAATTCAGCATTTGGTGCTGTTGGGAAATACTTGACATTTTGTGCAGAGCTCCTCCTGCACTCTGCATGTGTTTTGGTGATGCTATGATATGATATTTTAGTATCAATATTTTTTTATGTTATATG
Source organism: Pseudochromis fuscus (assembly GCA_900323345.1). Classification (NCBI taxonomy): domain Eukaryota; kingdom Metazoa; phylum Chordata; class Actinopteri; family Pseudochromidae; genus Pseudochromis; species Pseudochromis fuscus. The sequence continues at coordinate 17,241 of OOFC01051515.1, forward strand.
TTAATAACAAATTACTCACGATCATCTATTTTCATGAACTTATCTAATTAAATAATAAAAAATAAATAAAAATATATCAATCACAACACTTTGAATTTTGATTATCAATGGATTCTGGTGACTTTGAAATTAAATAAAAATGTATGAAATTACATAATGTTCTGAACAAAGCAACTAGATGACACAATAATAACATTGCAATAGGACTGTATTGACACCATTACATCATCATGGTATTGAAAATGTATACAAAATCACTTACAAATAATTTGAACAACAAAAATGACCTCTATTTACAAGCACATTTTCTTGACCTCCATTGTTGTTGCAGCTTTTTCTAATATAATTATTTATAATGGATGATGGATGCATTTAATTCATTTTATTTTGTAAGCCATTTGTACATTTTCTGTATTCTGATACTGCATTATGTATTCTAGTCTTATTTAACTCGATTACACTTTACATCTGATCTTTTATTTTTGCCGTGACACTTAAATAATTGATGGATCAGTCAAGTTTAATAAAGTTTTTACGACCTGTGGTGAACTATTAAACCTCATCAGCTGCATCTCACCTGCTTGCATTTATCTTCTGCTGCTTTCTGGTCGGACTCAGCCTGCTCCGCCCTGTCAATGGCGTTCTCCTTGTCCAACTTCAGCATCTGCATCTTCTTCTTGATGGCCTCCATGGTGACTGCTGGGTCTCGGTGTCTTCAGAAGATAAAATAGAGTTGCTGCAGATCCTCACAGGAGCCCTCAGAAAGTTGCAGATGGAGAGAGGAGGAGAGAGACGGAGGGAGCTCAGCACAGAGGAGGAGAGGAGGATGCAAACTGAAGAGGTGGTGGAGCTCTATGAGATTTAAACTTGACTGGAGTGTGGAGACGGCCCCAGTCCCCAGTGACAGCCCTTTCCCACCGGTTACCCCTTCGCCACTCCCCGCCTTGGCTACTCTTACTGTGCCCCCCTCCTTTCCTAATCTAAACTTCACCTCTCGAAAACTCTTTGGAGGAACAACTTGGTGCAAGAAGTTTTGGCAGAGCCCAGCCTATGTCCTTGTTTGGGTTTTGGACAGAGCAGCAGATAAGAAGCAGGAGAGAGACCCAGAATTCAGACATCAAAAGGACATTGTTCACATTAGTAATCTGAGTTACTTTCTCCCCCGTTGGGCGATCTGCCTGTGTTCTTACTGAGGAATGCTCAAATTGATGTTAATACCAGAGTTGGTTAGGAAGGACATAGTTTTCATTCTACCACTGAATGAAAAAGGGCTGTATGGAAAACGATCCAGCCAAAGAAAATCCGGGGGAAGAGCTGTCTGCATTTGATCTACGCCAGGCAGCCGCAGCGTTACACTCCAGCTACGCAGACATAAACCATAGGTCCACTACAATTAAGATCCTCTTAATTACTACTGGTGTGACAGAACTTTATTTAGACCTGTTTTCTGTCATTTGTGAGGCACGCAATATTAAACGCAATGTTGATGGCAGAATACAACTGCTTTTGAGATGGATTGTAGGGATGTGTTTTTATGCACCTATGGGAAAAATTGTGATTTCCACTTCATGCTCTTTATTTACTGATTGTTAGATCAGAAAATCGAATCAGGAATCAAAAAACAAAGAAGCTAAAAACAAAACAAAACATGGAAGAAGACAGTCAAACAGAATGGATAATGTATACATATTTATGCTTTTAATTTTGTAATTTCAGATTAATCTTGAACATGAAATTGTAATAACGAGTGGGAGGGGCTTATGTCTGAGTGCTGATGACATCGGGACTGATGGACCTGTCTTCTTGCTTTCAGCTCGTCTGCAGCTGCTCTGGCTAAAAATAAGAGATTACAAGGAAACTCAAAGAACAGTGTCATGTCCATTCAAGTGACTTCTGAGGATAAACTTTCATGATGTAAATCTCTTGATATTTTTATGCTGTGTTGTCACTGTGATATTTAGCCCCTTTGTTGATGTTATTCTTTGTACAGACACTAATCAGCATTAGTGCATTTGCACAAAGGACACTGCTGGGGAAGGGTGAGTTGAAACCATAGTTGAGAATATGTGCTTTGAGATTTTTCCTGCTAAAGTGAAGGAGTAAGCAGTAATAGGAGTAAGCAAAAAATGTGGCTTTTTTTCCCCTTAGGTTAGTTTTAGTTTGGAGGATGTGGAAATTTGTTGAAATCAGAGCCTGTTTCACCTCATTTCACATCATCTGATGGATAAAAAAACACAAATACTGTAAACTTCTGACAAGTGCATCTCTATCTGTGCCTCTAGACTCACAAGTTTATCTTTGCATGTTTATCTTTATTATCCCCGGGGGGCGATTAGATCAACAGCCAAAATAAACACAAATCACCACAGAAATAAAGAACAGTGACCAAACATAATTCACAAATGACAAAGTGTAATTTAAAAGTCTCACAGCAGCAGCAGCAGCAGCAGCAGTGAAAGATTTTTTGAAGCTGTTGTGCATCAGGGAAGATTGCACCCACATCCTGATGCCAACAACTCTCCTATCAAGTTTCATATCGAGGAATACATAAATCCACCACTTTTTTCATCCCCCTTGAAAATAAGAGATCAACACAACTGTAAGTGGAAAACGAGAATTTTTCTTTCAACGCGAGGAGGGAAACTGCAGCCTTTTTTGGTAGAAGTTTATGAAAGTGGTGACAGTTTGATAGCTTTAAAATCCTGGGGTCAACACAAGCTTACACCATGACGTTCAATGATAAGAGTGGTGGCTGTGTACCTTATTTGGTCGCTCAGGATGCTGGCTGCACATGTTGTTATGATTAAAAATTGAACGCACTGAGCAAATACAGATTTTTTACTTGGTTAAACTCTGACTTGTTTAGGTTTTATAGGGATGAGAAAGGAGGTTTGGAGCTGAAGCCAGAGAGGAGAGGAGAAAGAGAGAGGAGGCATGGGAGAGAGAAATACAGACAGAGTGAATCAGAAGAGGAGTGAGTGAAATCAGAGCCCTCCCACAGGAAACCAAGCTAAACTCCTCTTCTCCTTGTATGGTAAAAACTCCCCCAAAAGCCACAGTATCGCCTTGGGAGCAGAGTCAACGTCCTGCTAAGTATAAATCACAAAGCTATGGGAATGGTGGAGCAGAGTTTATATGTGTGCCGCCATGAAGAATACTAACAAGCACAGTTTTAATAGTCAGGGAGGAGAGATGTGGAGTACAGTCGGTGATTCATTATTATTAAATTAACAATAATCCAGAAGTAGTTTGCACACATAAACAGTTTATGCAGTAATCCATCATGGGAGGCGATGATGAACTTTGACTTTCTAAAACTCTGCTGTCGTAATACCTGCACATCTGACTAATCACATGTAACACCTGTGTGATGTACTGACTCACGCTGGACTGAGACAAACCTATTTGTCAGCCAAAGTAAACACGTCAGCCATCAGCTCTGTACAAACACGTCCATTAACCACACAACCACCAAGACGCAACCGCTGTGTACGCTGCATGGAAGTAGCTGAGGGAAGCGGCGATCTGTTATATTTGGCTCTGTAACTCAGTACAGTTGTATCTATGACTTCTGACAATGTCTAGACTCCATCTTACCAGCCAAGGGATCAGGGAGCTGTCACTGTCACAGGGTACAGTTGTCTTTTAAAAGCCCGGTGTTGAAAGGCTTTTCACGCCAAAAGCAAAGGGGGTGGACACTCAGAAAAACTGGGATTGTGGTCATTTTGGACCCATAGAAGGTTTTTCTTTATTGTCCCTGCTTCATGCAATTTAATTTAATGCAAATATAGATTTTTTTCCAGTATATTTGTCATAAAACTACACAGATGTTGATTCACACATCATATTCATTTAAACTATATCACAATAAACTGGACCAGTGGTGTGTGTTAGAGGAGTTGAGAAGGATTTTAAAGGTATTTTAATACTAAGCTTGTGCTACCACAATAATTACTCCAGTAGCTTTGTGTCCAACGTATTAATAAGTGTTGTATTTTTAGATATATGAAGCACTTCTACTTATGTTTCAAGAGTCTTTTCACTTCAGTCATTTGTTGCTTGGCTGCCATTTAAGCTTTGCACATCAGCAGTTATAGTAAGTGGGATGATCAGTAGCATTAGGTTTAAGTATAAAGTGACTTCAGTTAGTCATATCAGCATTTATGATGTGACACAGATTTTAATAATTTAAATGAAAGGCTGACATAAACAAGCAAACCAACTGTTGACCAGTACGGTGGATTTGTTAGTTCATCACCCGAAGCAGATTTGAAAAGCATTTGAACACAATTTATTAGTCTACAAGATGTCCAAAAGGACAAATGTCTACATGCTTTTAGTGTATGATTTGTCCACATGTGGCCTCAACCTGTTTTAGCTCCAGTTAAGGAAAACTTTAACACTACAACATGCAGTAGAATTTTAGACTCTGTCTAAACACAGGCAGCTTGGGGAACGGTTTATTACCTTTTCACATGGAAATGCACTTGCGTGTTAAATCAGATTCATAAAGAAATACTTTTCTCAGGCTTAGTGGGGAGAAATTCACCCTGATGTCAACCCTCTCAAACCACTGTGTTAAATAGGAACACTAACCACTAGCTAGATGTTGTCCCCTGTCAACGCGATGAAAATACAACATTTTAGAATTTTTAAAGATAAAATATGGATTTAATGACACAAATTGACAAGAAGTAATTAAAATGTTGACAAAAAAGGGAGACCCAAAGAAACTTTGCTTTTTAAAGGTTGATATAGCTAGTTAAAAACATTCATGATGAAATGAAACTCCAATAAATGAAAGCTAAATATGAGGAAATTTTTAAAATAATGTACATTTTTTACGTATTAGCCTCTGATCCATCATTGACATGTTACATCAGGCCATATGTAAGAAATCTAAACAGTTGAAATGGTGCTATCTTGTGGCGATGATCATGTGGCAAGAGCAGTGGTGCAGAAAATAAAATTGTGTAGTACATAATATATATTCATACAGTAGAGGGAGCTACAAGACAAAAACAGATTTGACAGAAAACAGCTGTTACCAATATTCAATAACTATGAATGTTGGAAGATTATTTGAATTTTAATATGTGTGTATGGAATGTAAACTCACCATTTATAAACACTTGATGCTATTCAACCTACTTTTATTGTGTTACGCTTCTTATTTGCTAATCACAGTTTTTCATAGTTTTCTTTTTGCACAATTGTTTTTTGTTTTGTTTTTAGTATACTTTAGTGTATACTGTACATTCTGTAAAGTGCATATTGTATACCTCTAAGTTTAGATATCTTATTTGTTGTCTTCCTTGTATGACCATAACCTGCTGCAGTAACAAAGTGAGCAGTGAGCGACTGGAGATACTGTTTTTAGTATGCACACGCTACTGAATCTGGAAAGCTGGGACAGAATGAAGAAGCTGTTACAGTTACTGCAGTTCACTGGAATATACAGCAGAATAGGATTAAGCATTAATAGAAATAGCACGAAACAGTAGAGGGCAGAAATACGTCAGGGACGCGTCCAGTCTAAAGAAGAAGAAGAAGAAGAAGAAGAAGAAGAAGAACTAAACTCCTGCAGTGACTCCTCCTGCTCCATAGGGGGCGCTCGTTACACGTACGGAGGCTGTAACGAAAAGGGAAGGGGCGCTTTCTTCTTTTCTGTATTATGAATGAAAGCCTGTTCTTTGAGTTTAGCCCAGAACTGCCGATTGTCAAACAATTTTAATAAGGTGCCGATAACGAGCTGAACTAAGCTCGTCTAAATTAGTTCAAGATGTCTGCGAGCGCTGTGTACGTGTTGGACCTGAAGGGAAAGGTAAGCTAACGGGGGAGCGTTGCTAAGCTAACCTTAGCCTAGCTAGCAGCTTAGCTAACAACATTCCTCGCTGACAGATTATGATGTGGCTCAATCTGCAGCACGCTAGCTAGCAGCTGCTAGCAAGGGTTGATGTGCTGTTTTATGGTGTTAGCTTGTAACTTAAATGAGTCATTTGCGCCTAAACAAGGAGGCAGGATTCCTATGAATGATACATCTGATAAAAAATAATGAGCGATGAGAAAAATGACTAGCTGACTAATAATCAGGTGACCAGCTGTTAGCCGCAGGGAATGTAATGAGGTTTCCAAATCTCCCTAAAATGCACAGTCGCGGGTTTCTTGTTTATATGCTTTGTGTCATATACCAACGTCCAATTTTGACTATTCTGGCATAAATGTCACAACATTATTTGTTGCCTCCGCCCACATCCGTAATTCAGCTGAGTAAACAGTGTAAGAAGCAGGTGCATCATGAACATAATCAAATATAATAATCATAATAAACCTAATCACTTTGTTTGCACACCAAGTATAGTTGTGTGAGAGTCATCATGATGGATGGCTGAAAATAGGAGAAGCACAAGTTTACATTATGTGCAAATACACTTGATTTTGTATCTGTTAGTAACTTACAATGAAGTAAAAAAAAAAAATAGTGGTGTTATATACTGTATCCTCTCCCTTCCTGTCAGGTCCTGGTATGCCGAAATTACCGGGGAGATGTTGACATGTCAGAGATTGAGCACTTCATGACCCTGCTGATGGACAAAGAGGAGGAGGGGACACTCTCTCCGATCCTGGCTCACGGAGGAGTCCGTTTCATGTGGATCAAACACAATAATCTTTACTGTATCCTTATTGTTCGCAAGCATCATGTCACCACTTAGTATTGTATCTTTGTTTTATTGCATGGGCTTACTTTCCTCTCTTGTAATTAAAATTCTTAACACACATGGCATCAGTGGTTGCAACATCCAAGAAAAATGCCAGTGTCTCCCTGGTCTTCTCCTTCTTATACAAAATTGTCCAGGTAAGACTGAATGCTTTACCTGCTCGGGTCTGTAATAGTTTTAATTTATAACATTAAGAAAATGCCCATGTTTTGTATATTAAAAGCATTGGAGAAACATGATTGTCATGCTACCTTTGTGTTCAGGTTTTTTCAGAGTATTTCAAAGAACTGGAGGAAGAGAGCATCAGAGATAACTTTGTTATCATATACGAGCTAATGGATGAGCTGATGGACTTTGGCTATCCCCAGACCACTGACAGCAAGATCCTGCAAGAGTGAGTATCCTCATTGCCCCAATGTTACTCCAGGTAACTTAATTTACATTCATTAGAGATGCAACTAATGACTCGTGTAACTATGTATTAATCATTGAATTACTTTTTGATTTGAGAAGATGTTTAAATTGATTCTCTACATCATTTCTTCTGATGACAATCAATTGGTATAAAGGATTTTTTTGAGCATGCACCTGGGTTTGGTACTTTTCCAATTAAGAAGGAAAAGACAAAATACAAAAAAAACAATATTTTTGTCATTTGTTTTGATAAATTTACAAATTCAAAATTTGTCACACTGACTAATTTTCTTATTGTTACAGTTAAGGCTCTTAAATGCTGCAAAGTTATCAATAAGAAGAACTAAAGAAAACAAAATACTGATGTAAACTATTTGACTGACATGATGAACCGAACAATTTAGGACAGATACATGAAATAATTTTATAAAACTGAAAAGTAGCAACAACAGTTAAGATGCTTTAGTTAATGCCATTTATTTATGTCGTTAACGGTCTCTACTACAGTTCCTCTTGCACACTCTTAAAATATGTTGCTTGATTAGTGATAACGTTTTTATCATTCCTTGTTATGTAGCCGTTAATTTTTGTTTTTGAACAGATTGCGCTTTCCATCATTGTGGTAATGAGTAGTCATTTCTGAATGTTTGCGAGTCAGAAGGAGCTTACAGTCTTCACCATAAAGAACTGTAAATGACCGTTGAACCTTCCAGGTCTGTGGTTGATGCAAATATGTAACAAGCTAACTCTGGATTTCCCCCAGTCTTCTCTGAGTACAGTAATCTCCTCCCTTATAACCATGACAGTCTCTGCTTTTCTTTGATGCTTCTCTGGAAACTCTTCACCGCAGACAGCCAATTTCCCCTTTTCTTAGTTTTGCCTCAGTGTTTACATTTGTGTCTCTCAGATACATAACCCAGGAGGGTCACAAGCTGGACACTGGCGCCCCGCGACCCCCCGCCACAGTCACCAACGCTGTCTCCTGGAGGTCAGAGGGCATCAAGTACAGGAAGAATGAAGTCTTCCTGGACGTCATTGAGTCAGTCAACCTCCTGGTAAGAACTCCTTGTTTTGGGAGGCCTGTGTTGCTCAAGGAATGTCACTCACAGTTTTTGTAAACTTCCTCCCTGTGTGCGTCACAACACACTCAGAGCGTCAGTCACTTAAAGAAATCACAGCACAGATGAACTACACTAACACTTTCTTTGATTAGTTTCTTTGTCCTTTTTTGACCCACTGACCGTTTTAATCCCCCCTGTCTTTCAGGTTAGTGCCAATGGAAATGTTCTGCGTAGTGAGATTGTTGGCTCCATTAAGATGCGTGTCTTCTTGTCTGGGATGCCTGAGTTGCGGCTGGGTCTTAACGACAAGGTTCTGTTTGAAAACACTGGACGTGAGTTTTCTCTTCGCTGCAGTTGTTCTTAGAGGATTTGAGCTCATTGAAGAGCTGCCTGATTGAAATTTTGATTTATAAATAGTTTATTTCCAAGTACACAAGCACAACAGTCAGTCAATTGTCCTAGCTGCCAATGTTTTATTAAGTGTCATAACTCAACCAAATGGTTCTACAGGCTGACTGGCAAAATCATAAAAGTTTATTGCTGTCTTATTGTGCAATCTGTTTTAAACGTCTGTTGTTTATTTACGCAGGAGGAAAGAGTAAATCTGTAGAGCTGGAGGATGTCAAGTTTCACCAGTGTGTCCGTCTGTCTCGCTTTGAGAACGACCGCACCATCTCCTTCATTCCTCCCGATGGAGAGTTTGAGCTTATGTCCTATCGCCTCAACACTCATGTGAGTAACATGTTTCCAAACCAGAGGAAAACACACCAAAGATTTCCTGTTACCTGTTTGACTTCACATGCAGGACACTGTAACAGCCAGAGAATCAGATTAATACAAACTGCAAATCTAGTTGGATGAAAATTATTTGTTTTGTGTTTTATTTCGGACAAAATAATAAACACAATAATAGTAATAAAATTATAGTAGTAATAATAATGATAATTATGATAATAAAAATAAACCAAAATTAGAATACAGCAGTAGACAGACGTTAAAAAAAGGAAATACTCCACAAAAGCCAAATGCATGAAAACTAAAACAATAAAACATATCAAGTGATTAAAGAAATCATATGTCCGAAAAGGAGTTGAAGTTAATTTTATTTATACCCACCCCCTCTTAATTATTAATCAATAATAATTTGTCAAGTTTCTGCTCAGTCTCTCACACACATACACACATACACATACATACATATATTTAATAATATAATATAATTATTTATATATATATATATAATTAATTTAACTTAATTTACCATAAATATTAATCATCATTAATCCTACAAGAGCCAGTTGCATGTAACACCAAAAAACAATCGCAAACAATCAGCAACAACAAAAATAAATAAATAAATAAAACAAAAGAATACAAAACCAAAACTACATAACTAACTAAATAATATCCCTCCACACACACACACACACACACACACACAAATTATGTACTTTTCCAGAACATGTGAACCTTTTTTCGTTACTTTGAATTCAATAAGTTTTTGCCTACAGTTCTCTTAAAAAGACTGAATGTCAGAGTCACTTAAAATGACGTACTTGTGACTATCCTATAAACATCTGTGTGGCTCCTCAGTGAGTTTCCTTTAATCACATGGAGCCCAGAAGGAGCAGCTGATTTGCACCATAATAGATTCAAATAAATGAATAGAATAAATCAAGCATTTGGTTTGTTTACCATAAAATAAAGATCTTGTTATGACAAAAAGTATTTACCGTTGTGTACAGGACAGCAGGGAATAGAAACATTGTTGCCGCATTGAGAAAAGTGGTTATGTACTCTCTTGTTTTTTCATTCATGGCAGCTCACTAGATAAACTCCTCCTGATGTTAAACTGTAGATCCTAAAGATTTCTCTTTTTTAAGACTTTTATTGAGCAAAGGTGTTCACAACTACATATTTGAGGGAGTAGTTGGTAAACCAAGTAACTACTAGGAGACAATGTGTCAGTAAACCAGACTGTGAGCCACTTTAAATAACAAAAGTACTTAAGGTCACAAATTAAGCATAAGAGTTCACAGTACTATCTGATCTGTGACTTCATCTATGAGGTCACACAATAGGAGGACCCTGAAACTGTCAACAATAATAGACCTCCAAAAAACTCAAGCAGCACTGATTGAAATTATGACGTCATCAGTGAGGACCAGCACTCAGCTCAGCTTTACAGATCGCTGCTGTGACAGATGTTGAGGTGGAGTGGGACCAGTTATGAAGAGTGAATGAGACAAGCTGGAGTCCTACACCCCAGTGACGGAGGTGTGGCTCTGAAACAAGTTGAGCACAGATTTCCCCAGGCCCAGTTATTGCGCACTGACCAGTCGCATCAAATCTCCAGAGAGGAAACCTCAGCCAGAAACTTCACTTGTTAACATCTGAAGTTGTGGTGTAGGTCCAAGGCATGCCACGTAAAGTCAGTTCATAAAGTCTTACATCTGAACAAATGAGATCATCCTGTGAGGTCATCTGTGGAAACTGCTCATGGTTAATCTTCAATTTTACTTCTCTCAGACCACATGCTTAACATTATTGAACAGTCAAAGAGAAGTAAAAGACCGTCGTTTTAATCATTTGTCTGTCAGGGCTGAAACATCTGTACAGATGCTGTTTTAAGAATCCTTACATCCCAGCTACCTGAAATGTTTGTGTTGCTAAATACTTTAAATTAAAATAAAAGTGTACAGTAGATCCAATATACAGTAGACCAGGATTGCCCACCCCTGCAGTAGACTAATATATTCTATGCAGTTTGTATGTAGTGTGATTGTATCCCCTGATTAATTAAAGTCACCATCAGCCACACAGCATATAGTGTGTTCATTGAATAAACCTTCAGATTAGACAAAGTAGGAATCTCTCCACTTCAACAAAAATATTAAGATTCTAAAAAATGCCATAATATTGAGCTCACCTAAAAACCAATCAGCCAGGTGTCATCTGAGGTGAGAGCGAGGCGTTTCCCTGCGTGCCCTGAAGGCCTGGCTCCAAAACCTTCATCACGTGAGCATGTCGCTGCCAACCTTTCTTTGACGTCAGTCGAGGTCAGGTTGTACAGAACACTACCTGGCATGAGTTGTGTGTCAATATGCGGTTATCATTTATATGCAGACCTGGCTCATCTCACACGAACCCTTTATGAAAGCTAAAAAAAAAACTTGTCATGACTGAGACGGTGACATTGTCCGTGAGGAACAACACTCAGCGACTTTAGGGATCGTTCTCGTCTTAGTAAATCTTTCACAATAGATCTACCAGTAAGTGCAGCGGAAGGGAAGTGGTGTAGTGGAGCAGAGGTCTGTCAGCTGTCACTCCAAACAGCTGCAGTACACTAATGTCAATCTGGTAATCCCCAGAAACACCGCTGAACATAATATCCCGAGTTATATACAAAAAAAAAACATGCAGAGTGAGATATTGCCTTTTAGAATTTTATTCTTTTGTGACCAATGTAAAATCAATTTGGCAGAAAATTATATGAGGCAGATTTTGAAAATAAAAAGTCTCTGAATTGATCTGCATAAATCCTGAAGTGTCATTCTCTCTTTGTAAATCTAAGTAGCAGTTAAACCAATAAATAGTCCATAAATAGGGCCAATATATTGGCCTTTATTAGCTTATTTCACATGTGCTGATATCTGTGTAAACTAGAGCAAAACAGTAAGACATAACTCTACAGAAACATTAAACTAGCTTGGAAAGAGCAAAAGTCAAGATGGTCCTGATTTGACGGATTTAAGGGATCAAGTCTCACTTTTTCTTGACTGATTATGTTGTTTTCTGATTATTTTTAAACTCTCGATAATGATATCTTGAAATCCTAGTTGCGGGATGCATACTGTCGATATGCAGGGAAGTATGTTACGTAATGACAGTGTGCAAAGTGTCTCCTGAGTTTTGTGGACTCTGGGTTTTCCCCGTTTCTTCCTCGATCACCCTGAGTTGACACAGCACAGATTTATCTACACATTTCAAATACGACTTTTGAATTATTTTTTTTGTTTTTAGTGGAGGAAACAAAGTAAATTTGTATCCTCTTTGTAAAATGGATTGTTTTTTGTTGTAGTAATGGCTGGTTTCCAGTAGGTGGTGACAGTACCATGTGTTTTTGTTTTTTTTGTTTTGTTTTCACTTGGTCTTTTCCACCAGTTAAAGTGGCCTGAAAATCACTGTTTCCAGATAAAATATGTGTTGTCTGTGTTGTAGGTGAAGCCTTTGATCTGGATCGAGTCTGTTATTGAGAAGCACTCTCACAGTCGGATCGAGTACATGATCAAGGTGGGTCACTTTGGTACATTTTGTACCAGGTCATGCAGCAGAACTATTATTGTTCTCATTCCCACGGTTGATATAAAAAAAGTAGCGTAACAAATTATTGGCTGTGATGCAGTTCAGACTGGTTTCAGGTATGAGTAGCACAGAGTAGCACAGACTGTTTATGTTGCACATCAGGCGTAGCAACGCTGACAATAAGATGCCTTTTTAAAGCAGTAATTAAGTCCTTTTTAATACCTCGCTCAGGCGGTGCGTCGTGTTGAACTCGACCTGCTCGTTTTTTCGTTTCGTAGGCGAAGAGTCAGTTCAAGAGGCGTTCCACGGCCAACAACGTGGAGATTCACATTCCTGTGCCAACGGACGCTGACTCACCCAAATTCAAGACCACAGTTGGCAGCGTGAAGTGGGTGCCTGAGAACAGTGAGATCGTCTGGTCAATCAAGTCTTTCCCTGTGAGCAAAGTGCATGACTCACAAGTGTCACACAGACAGTTGCACAGCACTGTGTAATGTTTGTTTATGTTGGTAACTCCTGTCACACACACACAAAAAATTGTGGTTTTGTCCTTATTGTTAATAAAACTTCATGACATTGTTAGTTGTTGTCAGAATATCGTGTTTCCTTATACGAGTTAAATTTATCACCAGTTTTGGTTTCATCATAAAGAGCTTGTGTTGCAACTTGTCACAGGGTGGAAAGGAGTATCTGATGCGAGCCCACTTCGGTCTGCCAAGTGTGGAGGCCGAGGACAAGGAGGGGAAGCCACCGATCAGTGTCAAGTTCGAGATCCCGTACTTCACCACCTCAGGCATCCAGGTATGTTCCCCACACATTCACACACTTGACCCGCAGTGATCCCACAAATGATTGGTCAAACCTAAATAAAAAGGTGTTTATCGGAAGAAAATGTACTAGTGTGTCCAGTTGGTGGAAGTGTGTTTAGCATTCCTCTGTAATAAACCATCTGGGAGCAGAGTCGAGGAAAAAACTGCTTATTTGCACCTGCTGTTTGATTATTATTCTGGATTTTTGGTATGTAGCAACGTCTCACATCTGCCCTCTCTTTCCAGAGCAGGAATTTAAACAATTCACTTTGTGCTGTTGTTGCCCAGAGGGGGCAGTAAGGGAGCGCCGTTCAACTCTCACACTCCTTTTTGTGGGTTGTAGAAAAATACAACAGAAAAGAAACGTGAACTTTAATCACAATGATAGAAAATGTCATTCTTAGTAACAGGTAAGTAGAGTCACTGGATTTTGATTCACATAAAACCGAGAGAGCAGCTCATGTTTATCCTTCATGTTTAAATGAAATATCTGGCTGACCACAGACTTACACAGATGTGCTGCCCTTACTGTATAATCATAGTTGTCCTGTGATTATATGTGTAGCACCGCAACACAAAATTAAGTTTTCCCATGTCTTGATGTGAGGAAATAATGGCAACTTTACAAACTCCATTTAAAAAAATATCATATTACTGCCTCAGGGGAAAATAACAGTGTGTTCCTCAGGTATGTTTGCAGAACTGCAGCACGGTTTTACATTAACCAGAGGTTTGTTAACATTGAACTTGAAATATTCTTCCAGCATTGTAAAAACCTTTTGGAAACAATGATTTTCAAAGAGCATCACACCAGATTTCTTAAAGAAACAAAATGGGTAAATACTCAAGTAATTTAGCTTATTACACAACTTATTACAAGTTTAATGATTAAAATCTATGTAAAAAAAACAATAAATAAATCCTTGTATAGATTTTCTGTGTGTTTTGGATCAGCCTCATCCTTAATTTTAAAAGCATTTTTAATTGTCGGTGTTTAGATTCAGTCAACCTCCATCAACAATTTCCTCATAATTTTTTTAATTATGTCTTTGCACGTACTCGGTTCCTATGAGACTGTGGTGAACTATAACCACACTGTAATTACAAAATGTGCTTTAGAAGCAGCTACATGCATATTTGTCGTGGGTACACGTAAATTATCAGTGATTCCTAAAACCACACGTTCAGTATGGATAAGATTGTATCTCCACTTCAGATTTGAAAAGATACTCTAATAACAACATGGATATTTTTCACAATAAGCTCTGTGATCAAGTTATAGTTCATTTTTCGAAGCGGTTACAGACCTCACGCTCTAATTGACATCCTAACTTTTAATATTGTTTTCTGTATGACTCTCATTAAAAGAGCTAAGAGGTCATATTTTCCAGCTTCTCCACATTTCCTACGAGAGTCGATAAAACGTTATTAAGTTGCGCGGACATTATTGCGCTGCCCACTCGGAAACAAGAAGCTCAAACCCAAGTTAATTGAAATGCATGATACTTGTAATTGGGGTGGTTTTGGAAGTATCAGAATGCTTGCCATTTTCCAGGGTAATTTGGCAGCTTAAAGAAATAATCCCCCTTTTCTTTCCTTCCTTTAAAATCCCTGCCAATGCATAAATGAACAGATGCTCGAAATAAGAGCAAGTGCATCAAATCAGTGCAGCGACAAAGGCGGGTTTGTACCAGCTTTGCATAGTAATGGGATCAAACCTTTTCCTATATTAAAAACTGGCATTGTTTAAAAGAATAGATGCATAAATATACACATGCACACACATTTTACACAATCACAACATTTGAAGTGTATTAACAGAGAGATCTTTGCAGCTGTAGTTCATACTTGCTCATGTGTGTTTTGGTGTAATAGTGCATCAGTTCTGGTTGGCGGATCCTCTTTTTGTGTGTGAATACAAGTCATCAAAGTTTGTGGAAAACCACAAAAAAACAGAGTGTTTCCTGTTCTTGACACACCCTGCAGAAGTGTCATTGTCTTCAGTGATGAGAAAAAGGTTGTTTATGACTCCTACTCTGCTTTCAGATGCATTAATGGACTGTTTGAAAAGTTCACCAGTATTTGCAACATCACCTTACAAAAAAAACACCTCACTGTTTGTATTATGAAGCAAATAAAACCTCTCAATAATGCCACCTTTACAATAAATTGACATCTTAATATTGCATTTGCTGAAATAAGGGTTGGGGCCTTTGTTTAATTCAGCTGCAGAAGATACCAGGCCTCTATTTGAAGCCACTTTGTATTAAAGGTAGATCTTTATTTTCACTTCCTCTGTTTGATGCATTTCCTTTGACATATTTTAGTACAAAGCCTCATTTATGGCTTTAAACAAGAGGAGAGCAAACATCAAAATAACTCATTATGCTGTTACAAACTAACAGGTCTTTTATTTTGAAATACTGCATACAAACTATATTTTTAACATTTACCCATGTTTTCCCACCTGGCCTATATTTGGAGTTCAGCTTTTATTTTTTTCATTTCAACCCTAACCCCAGAGACCAGGCTTTTATTTGACTTTCTGTTTATCTGATTAAATACAATAAGTTG
>OOFC01051515.1:33142-71915 GCA_900323345.1 Pseudochromis fuscus
ATATAATAAGTTGAGCAGTTAAAAAACACTTGCATCCATCTAAGGGATTGATGTGCATCACTCTGCTCATTAAACTGTTTGAAACTCACCCTCAGGGCAAAAGTCAAGATGTCAACTGATAAAAGGAAGCCACCTGAACTGGATCGATGCTGAAAACCACACTGGACCCTAGGGATTTTGTTTTTTTTGCCTAATGCATTGTAGCTGAGAGCCAGAGATCCCTTAGTCAAGTTGGCTTAATTTACTTAACCATAGATAATGAAGGCTTGTCCCAGTGTGCTCTACCAAACAGTTCAGAAGTGGGATAAGCTTGAAAGTCAATTTGTAGTTTAGATTAAAAATGTTATGATTTCACAGTGATGCACCCATAGGAAAATAGAAATACAGCTGCTCCACTTTAGTAACCAAAAGCTCAACAAAACTTTTCCCAGTGTTTGCATCAACACTGCGGTGCACCCACCCTCTCAGAGACGACCTATTAAGAGTCGTATTCCCATCGGACTCTGATGTCAGGCCTGTAACCTTTCCCTTATTATAGGGCAACAGCAGACTGGGTCTCAGACTCTAATGCGACCAGCAACACCGCTCTGTACGTGTGAGAAGAGGCCGTGAAGTTTAATTAGACACATGTAAATATCAAAGCATGAGAAAGTTCCTCTTAACTCCACCACTAAGTGTAGGGGAGCGCACATGCGAAGTATGTATGATGCACGTAACTCCATCTTGTAAAGTTAACTAGAAAATGGAGCAGCCCCACACTTTGTCTGAGTGGCAGGAAGACTAGAGCTGCTGTTGTTGCATAGTTTTTTTAAAATCTCGCTTCTTTAGGTGATGTTGAGGGAACCCAAACAAGTCGGCAGATGGTTTTTCGGGGCCAAAGCGTCTCCCAAAAAGCCTGATAAATCCAGACCACACATGTAGTCTGTACTTACCCAACGAGATACAACAAACATCCTCCTTTCCACTTCTCATCTCGCAAGCCATAATGATATTTTGCGGAGGACGGCTTTTGATGCCGTTTTGCTGACTGCGTACCCACGGTCAGGCCGACTGCATGTTTGGCTGCAGGGTTGGAGGAGAAGTTGCTGCGCCTGCAAGACTCGGTGATCCCGCGTCTATGTGTTTGTCGTCATGTCTACGGTGACCACGGCGCTCTCTCTCTCTCGCTCTGACCTCACTGTGTAGTGGAAGGTAATAACAAGGCGGCCGGTACAGAGGCCTCACCAGAGCCATGCCGCCGCTCGGGCCACAAATTCCTGCGCTGTCTGTCCTGCTTTCAGCTGGGAACTGGTATGATGGAGACATGGCATGGTGACATCTCTCAGAGAGGTCACGGCAGCTCCAAAACGGCCAAGCTTCGTTAGATCGTGAAGCATATATGTTTTTTTTTCCCCTTGAAATGTTTGTGAGAAAGTTTTTACTGCAGAAGCACACTGAAGCATGAAAGATATGCCTGTAATTACACATGCATATTGCTACCACAAGATGACATAGAGAAGTGAGTTCACAATGTCACTGCTGCCGAATCCGGGTTTGTTATTTTTCAGGTGATTGAATATTTCAGACATCACGGTTTTATTTCCTCCACCTGTCTGGGAAAAAGCGATGTGCAACCACGATCAGGATGGCAGAGTATTTTTAGTCTCTCTTCTCGAAATTCAGCTCTGTGGTAACACTCGGCTGGTGAAATAGCGGTTAATGCCTTGTGAAAGTTGTAGCTCAATTATGCTGATTTGTCTTTTTTCTTCATAGGCCTCAAAAAAAAACTACAGTTATGTAAATGAACCCCATGTGTCCCTTGAAAGCTGTTCTATAGCTGCTTCCTTCTTCTCAGTGTGACTCATACTACTGCTTCCTCATCAACATCACTACTCTTACTACCACTTCACTGAAAACCTGTCCTCTGAATATATGCACACTTGCAACCTGTTGCACCCAATTTAAATTATTAGAAGTTTGTCTAAATACCTGCATTAAGCATTTATAGGAGCTTTTATGCAAATGTGCTTCTGCCATTAAACTGTTAAAAACATAAGAGCACAAAAGAGGCATAGACAAAAAATAATTGCTCTTTGCTGATTCATACATATACTACAGTACTGATCTTTTAGCTGTTTTATCATGCACTGTTTATGAAGTTAGTATATGATAAATCCAGTATATTTACTTTACAGGAAAGAGAAAAAATGATGAGTACATGTCAGGTGTGAACTGAAACTGCGACTTGACAATGCTGCTCCTGATTAAAAACAATATTTAACATATTTTCCGGACTATAAGGCGCTATTTTTTTCCGACGCTTTGAACCCTGCAGCTTAAACACCGGTGTGGCTCATGTATCGGTGGCACGAAGCTCGTTAGCTTTTTACAAGCTAGCAAGCTCCGTGCCGCCGATACATTTAGCCTCGTCACATCAGACCCAGTCGGAGTGGACGACATGAAACTGTTCGAATAAATTCAATAGTGGTTTATAGACAGGTGCGCTTAATAGTCCGGAAAATATGGTAATTTTTTTTTTTTTCAGTGCTGAGATCTTTTTGAAACTGTATCAGCTCTGTATTTCCCCTTTTTTTGCAGCTATATGCAGGACTATCACCTCTTTGGTAGCATTTTGTACAGAAATGATCAGAAATCAAATTTAATGAAAACTTTTATCCGTAGTTTACATTTGAGGTGAAAAACACATTGACAGTGTATCTTCTTCTGGTTCTTTCTACAATCCAAAGACAATGAGGTCGACTCTATATATCCCACAGGTTGTCATAGTGTCTACATATTACTGTTTTGTTTGTATTAAACCGGTGATAGATTGCCCATCCCAGATTCATGCTGGGATGGACGCCTGTGGGCCTGCACAGGATAAGCTGTGAATGGAAAATGTTTATAATGATGTATTTTTACAGCCTGAAATGACTTGATGTCAGCTGATGACTCATGGAATATAGTAATGCATATTACACTAAAACTCTGTGACTTACATCATTGTCTGCAAAAATACAAACATGAAAATTTAAGCCAGTCTAGTGTTTGACTTGATTAATTGATTGGTGTCAAAATGCCCTTGTTTTGTTTTAATGTTTTTTTAAATTTCAGACGTCTTCATGTTTGTTTCCTCTTTGTTCCCCTGCAGGTGCGTTACCTGAAGATCATCGAGAAGAGCGGATACCAGGCCCTGCCGTGGGTGCGCTACATCACCCAAAATGGAGGTGGGTTAAGAGTTCACTTGTACTCGTACAGCGTGCCCATATGTGAAAGTATTAGGCAACAGTTGGGCAATACAGTGCAATGTGGTGGGAACTGACCTTGAACTGATGCAGTTCTATGAAAAGGGGATACACTGTAGAACATGAGGCAATGTGGCAACGTCCTGCGAAATGTGAGAAAGTGAACTTTTTTGTTCTCCAGCTTCCCTGATCTCCACGCTGAGATTACCAAGGTTGCACATGTTGGTCTTTTTGCTAATGTTGCCACTAATTGCCAAACATCCTCATCTCATTTCCTTTGTATTCCATTCATTCTGGGTGGAAAGCATCAGCTGCCGCCACTTGATTTCTCTCTGATTCTGTCTCTTTTTTTTTTTTCTTTTCTTTTGTCCATTTGATTAAGTCTTGTCCATTTCCTCCCCCAGATTACCAGCTCCGGACCCAGTAGGCAGCGCCTCAGCCGGCAGTGGGCAGGTGGAAATCAGACGGGGTGGAGTCGAGCCTGAGCTAATGTGCTATCAATGGCAGGTGGCAGTCATGAGACCACAGGGCTGTCAGTATCTCTTTTTTGTTTTCTTTAGTTCTCCATTTGTTGAAGTTTTACTCATTTCTGATCAATGCAAATATTAGACGGAGCCTTCAGTGAGGCGAGATTCAAACAGAAGATTAAGTTTTTACTGCTGTGTGGCTCCTCGTGTGAAGGAGGGAAGCAGGGGAAATGTTTACATCAACTGATACAGTGCAGAGGTATTCACAATCTATCACAGTGGGTCAGACGGTTTCAAAGAGTATGTTACAATTCTCATTTGAAGTTACTGTAATCACCTGCGCACAGGTCAATAACACACACTCGATGTTTTTTTTTTAATGTATGAAGCTGCTTCATTCTGCCACAATTCCTGTATGTTGATTATCTGTATATATTTGTTACATGTTAATGAATCTCTATTCAGTGTTATTAGTTAAAATAACTGTAAATTAAAAGCAGAGTTTTTGTATTATCACCTCCATGTGATGCCATTGATACGTGCCAGAGCAATGCCTTTCCTGCTGGGCTGCTGTGATTTTTATTTGCCCGTTCGACTCCCTCGACCTCCAGCTTTGCAAAACATATAAATTAAACGCTGTGAGTTTAAGTTGCACGGTAAGCAGTTACCCAAAAAAAAAAAAAAAATCCCACCTTTTCCACCCCGACACCTGTTTTCCTTTCCCCTCTGTCTGTAACCATGCTATTTTAAATCATTAAATGTCTATTTAGAGAAAAACGTTCCATCATCTGCTTGCGTCATTTCGTACGTGATGTCACTGCGATCATCACAGTGAGCTGTCACAGTGTCATTCGCAGGGACCTGTCTCTGAGGATTGCTGAAAGGAGGGAAAACTTTGCAGAGAGAGACAGAGGAGGAGGAGGAGGAGGAGGAGGGTTGTAGCTCAGCCTGGATGGTTCTTTCCACCCCATCCTGGAGGTCTTTTTCAAACAGTGCAACTCTTAATACCCAGAGCGCCGTGATATCATAGGCGACTGAGTGCAAGCACTCCGTAAACACGAGCTGGGAAGGATGTGACTCAAGCTGTGGTCAACGGTCACAGACGTGCTAGAAAGAAATGTAGGATGGACCAGCACAGACCAGTTATTGTTCATGCCAAGCCAGACCGCAGTGGTCCTGGGATGAGGTCATTCCTTAAGTTTGTCTTATAAGGGGACTGTGATACTCCTAATTCATGTGAGTCACTCCAAGCAGGTGCTGAAGGTTGTGAGTCCTCGTCACACTGATCTGAAATGTCAGATTTGTTCTTATTACTAATCACATGTTGGACTTGAATCTATCAAATTTGTTTTTGTTTTTTTTCTTCAAAGGCACCTGTTTTTGCTGAAACACAGCAGGTGTGCCTTCATGTGTGCTTCATTTCCTGAAGAGAGAATACAGTGTTGTTAAGGACAGACATCAAGATCAAGTTTAGTGTTCACCCGCCTGCAACTAAAACACACAAGCTGCTAATGTTAAGCTCTTATCTTCAGCTGTATCTTCTTTCACTCCAGACATTTAGTTTTGCATCACATGAGATAAAATCTTGCTTATTACCATAACACTTGATTGAGAGCAGCACTGTCTCCAATGAGCTGAGATACAGTGACTGGTGAAACAGTTTAATCTGCTGCATTTGGAGAAAAAGCGAGCGATAAATACTCTTCAGTTTTTGCTGATTTGCAGAGTGAGCACCTGCAGTAAGCATGTTGTTTTTTGCGTGTGAACACATGCCCTATCTAGCAGCGATCTGAATGACAGGTATGAGACCAGTAATAACACCTACTCAGACCAGATTAGATTTATCTTGTCTGCATCGAGCTTTTAAACTGTCTCGGCTTAACAAGATGCTTGGCTCACGTTATCCAAAACGAGACATTTTTTCCAAGATTGTCTTTTCATTCGAGCTTTGTTACAAACCCGTGTACTTCTAACTCGGGTGAATACACTTACTGGCCGACGTGTGCTTTCCCTCGCTGGAGAACACTTTCTGTGATACTTGGCAGAGCATGTGAACATACTATTTGGCACATGATGAGAGGGACGCATTCATGAAGCAAATTCACCCTCTGAGGAGTCTGAGGGGGAGCCCTGACATACCTTATGTTGCACGTTTGCTTACAGAAGGCTCGGTTGCTGCAAAACATGAGTATCCTCTCTTATGTTCGCAAATATTTGACGCAAACATAAACTCTCTTCTCTGAGATTTACCACAGGGTTATCATAACATGCTTCCCAGAGACACGGCTTCCTCATTTAAGTTAAAAAAAAAAAGTGTCGTTTCAAAGAATTACGAAGAAGAAAATTAGTATTTAAAGCAGATTACTGAGATTCTTTACTTAACTAGAAGTAGCAGTACACCAGTGTAAATAAATAACATTACAAGCTCCTGCATTCAAAATTTTCAACATGTGTTTGATCAGCAAAATGTACTTAAAGTATTAATCATAACTGCACTCATCATGTAAAAAATGGCTCCTGTCAGTGGGTTACTGATGCTTTAAAATGTGAGCAGGTTTTATTGCTGCAGGTGGTGAAGGTGGAGCTGATTTTAACTTGTGTGGTAGTTCAATCACTGGGAATTAAAAAAAAAAAAATCTTTTGGATGCAAGAATTCAATCTACAAAGTATGTAGTATTTATTACTGTTAAATAAATGTGGGGTAAAAAAAATCTGCAGTAGAAAATAATAAAAAAAGTTGAATTTCCTTCAATACCAGTGTACTCATGTGGGTGTAGTTACTTTCCATCCTGTGGGACAGTTGTATATTTTTTCATTTTTGATTAAGAACTCAAGCAATTAGTTTTTCCCACCGGTCAACAAATTTGTCTCAAGTTTATTTTTACTTTTACTTTTCCTGTTTAAGTTTTCAGCTGAAATATCAAGAGCTTTAACTCACTTCATCATCTCTGGTATTCCTATTTTGGACAATGTTGTGAATTATCATCAGTCATATATTGTATTGTTTCTGTAGTATCACGCCAACTTCAGGCAAATGAATGTAAAATAACTGTGTAACCTTTACTCTGATTTGGTGCTTCCCAAAATAATAAATGAATACCTACAGTATAACTAGATTAACAGGTGAATGAGATAAAAACTTCACCTTTCCCCTCAGGTGTTATTTGGTTGCCATGGCAGCGGTGCACTATTGACACTGATTTTATAGCAGATACTGTACAATGGAAAATAACTATGGTTACTTAACAGTAATGAAGCAACAGGTAGAGGTCTGACAGCGTGGCAGAGTAAACTTCAAACACAGGTGTGCCACGAGGAACCCCGTGTTTATCCACACACGGAACCCCGGCGCCTAGCAACCGAGGGAAACCCTCGCGTGTCACATTAGGACTCTGATCTTCGCGTGACGTCAAGACTAAGGTCGTTCCTCTCTCAGGCATGCACACTGTCCCTGTAATCTTCATTGAAGTCTCTCACCCTCAGTTGTGAAATCCAAATAGTTGGTGAGTCACTTGGAGACAGTAACAGGAGTAAAAGGTATTTCACTATAGGTGAAGCCACAGCATGTGAACGACTTCCTCCCACGGAAACCTGAAATAGTTGTTAGGCTGGTTGAAAAACACCAGGAGCCTCGGTGTGTGGTCCATGCCGGCTCTACAGCAGGGTATTCCTCCAGTCTGAGGAAATTTCCATCGTCCTGTGTAGACTTTGCAACAATATTGGTTTAAAGAGCATATAGCTGAGTGTTCAACCGTGGAGGCCTTGAGACGCTCTTACAATCTCAGTGTCTCCACAGCCCACACATCGCTGAAAGATAGCTACGTGACAACAAGCCGAATACCCTCATGAGCTGCCACTCACTCCCACTGGGTCAGAGTGTACATCAGGGTAAAGTTTTGGCTCTGTTGCTATATTTACTTCCCACTAAAAGATCTCATGTAACAACTGTTTTGCTGTGTCTTTTCCTTGGAAACTGACTCATCAACAGTGGAGTCCAAAGTCTGAAAGATCAGCAAGTACAGTAGAGCACGTACAACCCCTATCCATTTCATAATACACACACCATATTATTATGGACTACTGCAGGAATGGTTTCCAACCGGTGGGTCGGACCCCCCAAGAGGTCCCAAGATGTATGAGAGGGGTCAGCAGAAGATTAAAGGGATGGACAAGAGAAAAACTTTTACAGGAACCGGTTTAGTTTGTTTCTACTTGACTCATATCTTTGCCACTTTTGTTAACTACTAGATGCTATCCTTTATTTTTCAGCACTCTAATAAGACCAGAAGCAATGCAGGCTATTAACATGCTGTGTTAATGTTGCCTTATTGTATTGGGGTGTGTTGATGAGTCAAAGGGGGAGGGCCAAAGGGTGGGACTGTCTGGCCCTCGAAGCAGAGACTTTCCAGGAGCACACTTCACCTGGAGGGGTGTGAGAAATTCCTATAATTTTGTGCAAGTCACCGGCAACATGGAGGCAAAAGGAACACAAATAACTTATAGTAATGATTTGATTGTCAGTGTATATATGTGTTTAACTGTATCAAAAAATACGCAAGTTGTACATGTGTCTGTTCAGGTTATTCACGTAGATGTTGTTTTAGTGTAACACTCAAGTGTCCTGTTGTACCCGTCCAAAACTGAACATGTTTGTTAGTTGATAATCTAGGTTTGTCATCCAGAGGACTCCAGCTGCTGAGGGCATGGTGAATTGTTTGTTGTCGCATCTGCATACCACCATTGCCAATCACTGATGATGAAACAGGTCTCGATGGGTGGTCTCATTTCATAGGGGGATATTTCAACCCCTACCCCTACCCCTAGCAGCTCCATTTCAAGGGGTAGGGTGAATATCAGAAATGGGATTCTGCCTTGATGTCTACTATCTGAGACACTACATGTGTGGGTGACATATGACAACGTATTACCAGAAGAGTCTGTACTGACTACTTCCTTCTTTTTATTCATCCTCTCAGGCTGAGTAACAGCAGTGGATTGAGGGAGTGATACACCACCACGCTGCTGGACGGCTAAAAATCAAATAAAACTAATCCAGGAAGATGAAAATTTAAACTGATTTTCAGCCGCTCGTAGCTCACGTCACACCAAGGCCATAATCTGCGATAAGGGCTCATAAGTGCTCATTGCATAATTTTGAAGTGTCACAAGCTCGAGAGGTCGGGAACTACTGTCCAACAAGGACCGACAGTCATATACATATTTCCTCCTGTCAACCTTTGCTACTTTTATTAAGCACAGCTCCAACATTTTTATGAATCACTGAGATATGTTTAGAAACAGAGACTGTAACTTCAAACACCACCAGTGTGTCTGACAGTGTCCGTTCACTGACAATAACTGGAAGTCTGACTCCATAATTCATTTTTTTTCTCAGCCTAACCTTCACAGCTCTGCTGCTTATATTCCTGGAAAACTACCTTGGAGACTGTCACGGCATCCGAAGGAAAAAAAAAATGCACACACTAACCGCTTACTGTCAGTGGAGCTGTGTTTGTTTTGTCAGTTAGTAAATGTGACCTCTTTTTACTCCAACTTCAAAACTAAGTCACGACAAGAGGCTTTCTGAGTGTGCCCCCGGTTGTACTTTAGCTCTCTATATTCACCAGTTTGTCTTTCTTCTCTTCTGAGGAGTGACAGTGCCACGACATGCCCCACGCTGCTGAAGGATTATGAGAAAATTACATATCTATAATGACAGTTCTGTACAACCTGAAGCAAAAAATCTACAGGGTCGTTTGAATAATGTTTTTCTCTTTCACGAGTCTCCGCGATGAACCGGATAACCTGAAAAGTAAACAACCCCCCCGCTGAACAAATATAGATGTGTCCGGCTTGTATGAGAAGGAAGTCGTCTTGTGAAAAAAAGATGTCTTCCACATAAAAAGAGCAAGAAACATCACAAAGCAGTGGGAATCATTTATGTTTTATTACAAAGAAGAGGCTCTTTCATTCTTTTCTGTCAGCGAACAAAACCAGCAGTATAAATGTTGCTTGAGGCAGCCTGGTAATTGAGAAGTCTTTTCTGGCAGCACAATGGAGGGTAAAATCCTTGTCCGTCCTCTGAGAAAGCACAGGACACCTGGCTGTTAGATGTGAGTACAAAGGCTTGTAGGAGCTTTCAGTAACCTTCTGTCTGTGTTGGAATAACGAAAGACAAGTGCACAGGCAGAGCACAGACACCTTGCACTCTGGGTAATGACAATTGCAGACCTTCAGCAGTGCCACAGTGGACAAACCTCTACTCTCCGTCCTTCAAATTGCTATTTTAACCAGCTGAATGTCTCCCAGATCTACATCTGGATATTATCTGGACAGTAACAGCTGTAATAAACACTGACGCACTCATCAGAAACCCCCTAATTCACTTTGATTGTCCACCAGAGCGCCTTTTGGTTTCGCTCCCTGCTACTGAAAATATTTGTGTTTTCCCTCCTCTCGCTCCTCTGGACATTTGATAGGCCTTGGACAGCGTCCGACATACTTTCTGCTGTCTTAATGCCGGCCTGTTGCACCAAATGATATTTTAGCACAAGTGCATGGCAACAGCAAAACAAAGAGGCACAAGATGAATTCTTTGGTCGACCACTTTTTGAATTACTGATCATGTAAAAACCCGCTGTGGCTCCCAGATTGCAAACATCAGTCCTTGGAGCCTGCATGCAAACCAGTCCTCTAAATAGGCTTGTCTATTTCTGTTGGGCTGCGGGGGGAAACATGTGTTTGACATCAGTGTCAGTCCCTAGACGTTTTGCAGCGGGGCTTCATTGTCCCCTTACAGCAGCTCCACATAGATCAACGGCTGACAATAGCTGTATTCAACCAGTGACGGTAATTACAGCCCAATCAATGAGCTCACGTTTGAGGACAGCCCTGCCTAGTGAGGTTAAACGTTTCTTGGATCTCAGCATTGTGTCTCGTTTTGAATCGGTTCGGGCTGCTGTTTATACTAGCTCTTTGAAAAGGGCTCTGGAGAGACAGAGGCAAAGTAAACACACGCACAAAGTACAGCGTGTCCCACACCACAACAAACTCTCCAGGACTCTCAAACCATGTACAACATGCTCGGCATCAAAGGGCACAGTCATAAGCAACTTCAAATCACTGTATTCCTCCCAAACCTGATGCACAGTGACAGTTTGGGCAGGTGAAAGTGAAGTGAGCAGCTCCATCTGTTCATAACAACTACTGCTGAGGAGCTCATAATCAAAACAGCCAAACAGGCGAATGTTCCAGCTGTGCTGCTGACGACGCACTGGAAAAAACTGTCGGGCCATCACAGGTGTGGAAATGTAGAAACTACCAGGAGCGTTTCAGCTCATGAGTAACATTAGGTCACAGAAAAACTTTGTCTTATGAAATGTTTTGAAATGAAATTAAAATTCAGGGGGTGCAGGAGAAGTCGGGGAGATACACATTTCTCCAACACAAAAGGATTACGTGGAGGAGACATGAAAAGAAACATCAAAACAGTGGCGTTCAGGAGGATTTCCCCTCAAATCTGTCAGAGTGTGAGTTTCACTGGAAGTGAAGTTTTCAGTTTCTCTCATGTAATTTCAACTCTAAACACTAAACCCTGTTCATAATGATAACCATAATGTCTGCCGTTCTTTAAACTTGTACCCATTTGACCTGAAAATAATAATAATAATATTGCTTTTTGGAGTTTTCTGAAACTTTCTGATGCTGAAATGCTACTCCAGAAAAAGCATCATATTCCTTGAGTATAGGGCCGCAATGATTACTCGACATAATCGATTACGTCGATTATAAAAATTTATTGACACGGAAATTCAAGAATCAAAGCGTCGAATTATTGTTTTTGTTATTAGTAAAAACAAATAGCAGCCAGGAAAAAAATTCAGCTGTACTTGCAGTTCCCTACAGGAACTAGTGGGGGCAGTATCGCTCCCACTGTTAACGTTATTCACAGAAACAGACAGGAAGAAGAAGAAGTGGAAGCACGGCAGTGACAGGCAGCAGAGCCAACCAATACAGAGGGAAGACGCGCAACTGGACGGCCTTTACGTTTTTTATTTTAAACGTTAAATAGTGTGTTGGCCCTGTTGATGGGAAATGTGAGTACGAGAAAAAACGGACGGACAGTTGACCGACACAAATTATTACACACACTCTGCAGGTAGGAGTTTTCACTGAAGCACTTCCGGTTAAAAATACCACATTATCGGGAAGCATACGATAGTCGGGGATTCTGCTAGCAGTTAAGCTAACCAGCTTGAACAAACCACCCTCATGCAAATTTTTATCGTTTGGCAGTGCTATTTATTATTGCACCTTAACATGCATTTCTTATCCAATTATTCGATTAATCGATGGAGTAATCAATAGATGATTAAATTACTAAAATATTCGTTAGCGGCAGCCCTACTTGAGTATAATAAAAGATGATCCAGTGAGTTAAGTATTACTCTAGTATTGATGCATTAATATGTTATACTGCTGTTTTTTATACAGATGGCTGATGATCAATCTAAATGTGACAGTAATAACAAAACATTTTTCCAATTTATTTTTATGGGAAGGGGAAGGAAGCTTTTTTATATTTTGTATGATTTCTCTCTAATATCTGTGTTTTCTTTGGGCCTCTAACAGTTGTACAGAAGGTAACAGTGTTTCATGGGACTTATTTAATGTAAAATTAAAACTACAGCTGACAAACAAAAGTAGGAAAGTAGCAGAAATAGGAAGTGTTCAGTAGCTCAAAGCATTCAAGTAAAACACAAGTAACTGTTGTCTATCTCTCACCCACTCAGCAACCGTTTGAATAAAATGTAAAGGCAGGTGATGCCTGTATCCTCATGACCCCAACCGGTTACTGTTTCCAAGTCCCAGAGCAAAGTTGTGTATTTACCCAATCAACTGTGGAGAAGAGGAGCAATGAGAGGCCTGTGTGACACCAGCTCTCTCCCTCTATAATTTCCGTCCCCATTTTCCACCAAGACCACTCAATCTTACAGCCATATGGCGGTTTGCTGCCATAACCATTCACAGCTGAGTAAAAATAAACCTTTGGGATGCATCCTTGGGACAGGGGTTTTTGAAGACACGTTCAGTACGACTTGTGCTCGACTTTGTGCTGGTTACGATAACCTACTGTGATTCATTCTATCTGCAGATGATTCTCCTTCGTGTAATTTGCAATGGGGAAGACGGTTAGGGTATACAATATCATCCAGTTTAAATTCAAGGGTGAGGCAAAAATAGAAATCCAACCACATGAAGAAGCTGAGACCAGAAATAGCTTGTTTGATGGGTATATATTTCAGTGGTGCAATGATGGGGTCTCTCCAGAGAGCTTTAAAAGCTCCCCCCTCATTTATGATTTGGGGTAGGGTGGTTGCACACGTGGTTAGCTCACTGTGTGCTCCTGCATAAGACGCAGAAAGTTGAAGAATCCAAATATCCCACAGCCTCGTTCTGAAATGTAAATTACACACATGTGCACTCCCAAAATAAACACACGCGCTGAGAATGCCACTTATTGTTAATCTTAGACATAATTAATGCGATTAACTGATGCTCTTTCTTCAGTCTTTCAGCAAACACCAGTGCGTCTGATGTAGTAACCAGCGTATATTAGAAGGTGCGGCCGTCGTCTGCTGCCTCCCACGTAGATTAACCCGTAAGTGTGGAGCGAGGTGTGTCAACAGAGAGACAACCTTCTGCTGCCTCAGAGCAATTAAAGGTATTACCTTACATATAATTATTGTGATTTATTTGTGGCCTTGTACGCATTGTTACAGTCAGAATTTCACAATGGAAAAAATAATTGCTACATATGTTGATCAACAGGCCACAGGGGTTTGTGTAGGCGATATTTGCTTAAGCTTTTGAACTTTGTCTTTTTTATTTTTCTTAAAATTGACAAGTGCCTTTTTAAAATGAAAGGGTGGGGTTTTTTTAATGGATGTAATAAATCCTAATGAAAGGGTTATAGCTATGAGTAGCATGTCTCTAGTTGGTGAGTGAGGCTTTGTCAGGGAATTGGGTTCATGCATCTCTTCTTCTCTCAGGATACATTGTAGCTAATAACTTAATAACTGTGTTTAGTAGAAATGTTAATTAATAACTGCCATATCTTCCTGTAAATCTACAATCTTTAATTTCAAAAATGAGCTGGAAATATATTGTTTTCACTAGAGAAAAGGAGCACACTACATAGCTAAATAATAAAATGAAAAGAAAGCAGAAGTCATCACATCTGTGCTTTATTAAAACTATAAACTTCTTTAAAGTACAAAAGAAGACCTCAATATCTCTCAATGAAAGAGTCCTCTTAAATTGACCTTTTCAACTCAGGTTAATTAACTTCTTGACTCTTAGTGCTCACATGTGTCTGAAAAACTTCACACCAAAGCTGAGGTTGTAGAGCTGTGATCACTATCTCATCATCTACGCAGAGGGGCAATTTACTCTCGTGCCCACAGGAGATCATAAGGCACTGGAGCGATAAATTACAAGTCTGAATCAAAGGCTTCGGCTCCGAGTGTGTGAACAGGAAATATTTACCAAATAATGTTTCCCTGCACACATTTCAGCAGTGTGGATTTTTTTTTTTTTATTACAGCCATTCCCGTTTTATGTGTCACTGTTTCAATAGGATGTGCTTCCTTGTTACTTCATGCTCAACTTATTGTTTTAACAAGAACCTGAAGCCACTGGGGATCTGTTTTCTGGGATTGATATTGTCCTAAGCAAATGATCGGGAATTTTTTCTTTTTTTTAAAGTTATGCAAATTACCTGTCCGCTATTTCCCAACCATACAGGACATGTGGTTGAGTCAGCATGCTGATGTCTGCTGTACTCAGGAAATCCTTCTTCGCTTTCATCACACTACAGCATCTCCGACTTTAAATACATGTGCAGCTGTTGTTTGTGGAGTGACAGGGAGTCTTTAAGTGTGAATATGATAAAAGGCCATGCCGCTGCTTTTGCAATAAATTACATTTGCTTTACATTGCCTATCGCGCTCATTTCCCAAAGTTTGCTGTAAGGTTTGAGATGGAGCCTCCACCTTCCAGCTTTGTAGAAATCCAGAAAACTAACCACTGAGGCAGATCCTTCATCATAACTAGAATATAATATATTTTTGGTGTCAAATATGTTCCCATGTTGTTCCGCTCAAGCGACAATAAGCAAACGTGGATATTGTGAAAAGGATCATTTCGTCCTTTGTTGCATAAAGAAAGTTGCTGAATGGACCAACAGGAGTTTCCAAATGAGTCCTTGCTCATATTACAGTGCAGTCACTTTGAGCATGTTCTTGCCTTTATTGTATAAGAAGAAGAGGTTTGAAAGGAAATAGAAATGAAGTTGCATCAGTGTTGGAATATAATTGCAAAGGAAGTCAATTTAATATAAAATAATAGTAATAACTTCTGCTGCTGGTGTACTCAAAAGAGCTCCACAAGAAAGGGGGAAATATAGATGTGAAATTAGATAGATAGATAGATAGATAGATAGATAGATAGATAGATAGCAAAAGAGAGTTGAAATTTCAGAGTTAAACATTTCAGAGTTGATTTTAACTCCTAAAGTGTCATTTCAACACTTTAAGAGTTAAATGGTGTTTGGAGTTGTTTGAAAGAGTTGATCACATCAGTGTTAAATCAACTCTGCAGAGACCTAATGAAGCTCTGCCCTCTATTTCACTTCTTCTGTTGGAGACCAGTCTGTGTTTTGTTTCCTGTAATGCAGCCATACATGGCAACTGCAGTTAAATCAAATTTTCCTAAACTGTTATAAAGTGATGCTAAAACATCAGCAGATAATATATATTTCATAAAGCTTTGTTTGTTGTCAGAACCTAGCAGCAAATTTGTGCAGGTGAGTAGCTAGCTAATGGCGCATTTACAATGGTACTTACTCACTTTGTCTCGCCTCTGATCGCTCGGGATCGGCCCCCCTCGGTTGCATTTACATTGCTGAGGATAGTCCCTCCTCTGTGTAGCTGGCCGTCATTCCTGATGTCATCTTTTATCCGATTCTTTCATTTCTGACTGTGCCGTCCAGCTAACACTGAATTTTCTCATCGGCGACTAATGACAGAAAGGTTTGCACCTCGTCCTGAGTCCATGGGGCAGGATTTCTAACAGATGCCATTTCTCTTCTTGTTGTTATGTCAAACACGTCTGCACGGTTTGCCGAAGATTTAAAAATGGTGTGTTTGCGGGGACAGATTACGTGCCGCACAGTGATGATGCAACAACGTAGTGACGATTCCGACCAATAAGATTTTAGTACCTGCTCCTGCCTGACCAGGTACTTTTTTTGGAACCACAGGAGAGGAGGTACGAAAAGTTGTACCAGGTACCAAGCTCCAGGTACTTTTTCTGCCAGTGTAAATACGCCATATGAATCGATTGTGCATATATGAGTTATGTGCTGGCCATGGTGCAGTGGTACAGTAGCCATCTATCAACTGGATTGTCTGGGTTCAATTCCAGCTCCTCCTAAGTGTGTCAGCCTACAACAGGTCTGTAGAGACATTTATTTAACTCCCTTAGTGTTACTTTAACTCTGTTTAGGAGTTAAAAAAAAACAGAACTCCAGCTCTGTGTTAAAAGTTTAACTCTTTTGAAAGTGTTAATTTAACTCTGGAGAGTGTGGAGCCAAGTAAACCCCAGAAAAGTGTTAAAATCAACTCTGTGGGAGTTAATTTAACACTCTGCTTTTTGCTGTGTAGATAGATAGATAGATAGATAGATAGATAGATCATCAACAACTTTCAGATCAGTCCCTGCCTCTGTCTGCAAGTCATGCAATAATAATGAAGCTTTGAGCATAAAAAAGTGCCCCTACTGGGTAAGTAATCGGTCTAAAAATATATGCTGTTATTTGGAATAGCTGTCACTAAATATTTAAGATTGTATTCAGCGACCTCGACCTGAACCACAGGCATGTCTTTTTAGGTGTGTGTGTTTTTAGGTGGAAGTGGGGAATGGGAATGTATAAATGGCAGGTAAAACTCACAGCGTTCCCAGAAATACCACACAAGGAAAAGAGCTGTGTGTGCGACATCACACTTAATTTCGGAGAAGGATCCGGATCCGCCTGCAGGAGGCCTTTCATCAGTGCAACGCCGTGGAAAACGACAGAAAATCGAAAGGAATTCGCCGCCTGCCTCCACGCTTGGTTTTTTTCTACCTTCATCTCTTGCATAATAGTTTGAATATGTCTGCCTCCTTCTCACACTTTATTTCACGCCTCTCCGCCACACACACCTAACAGGACAGGTGAGGTGAGGCGAGGTGAGCGGAGGTGAGATGAGGTGAGCGAAGGTGAGACGAGGTGAGGTGAGGTAAGGAGCAACAAGAGGCAGCATCCCTCAGGGCTGAGGCTCCTTTCCTTTGATCCTCCACAGCAGATATAATCATTGACGGTTCCTCAATACCCCTCCAAAAGGCCTTTAGAGTCATCTCCCTGAATTCAAGCTGCGCTAATCTCAGTGATCTTTATCTCCACACTTCAAAAAAAGGACACAAAAAAAAACTGTTTGTGCCTCAAAGTTCAACAGAATCTCTTGACCTAAATCCTAATGAGGAGTTTGGCTGCAGAGAGATGAGACAGCTCAGCTCTGCCACCTGTTTGTTCGCTGTTTTGCGAAAGGAGGAGGGTGAGCCAGAGTTCTCCATTTGTGTCGAGCTCATAGCTTTTAAACAGATGCTGGATCCTCCGTAGCCAAACCAGCCTCACTTTTAGTGTTGACCCATGTGGTAATTCTATTTAGCTTCTCGCAGACCCCATTAAATTTACCCGAAAGACTCGAGCCAAATATATCAAGCAATTTCAGTTTATATGGAGTCGACTATAGTGAGTCACTTTTAGTTTTACCAGCGTGCACAGGTTGGTTTAAAGGAATCCTCCAGGAGATATATTTTGAGGATGATTTAAAACTCAGGGGAGTTTAACTTGCGCTACTCCCACGGGAGATGTGTTAAAGTGTTTGAGTTATATTGTTAGAAGCTTGTGTGGGAAAGTCTTCAAACACGTGTTCCCTCAGAATAAAAACTGTATACGCTGCATTGTGCCATACAATGCACAGCATCCAAAACCGACAGAGAGCTGCGTTTCAGTCGTGGTAGAGAATTAGTGAAGTAGTAGGCGGGTTACAGAGGAAGGAATTAGTCAAATGTGTTGATTGTCCTTTGTCTAATTTAGCAGAACATCCCTATAAAGTCATCTGCCCGCCCTCCTAATCATCTATTACCCTCCTACATGGACAACAACAACAGAAAAGCCCATTTCCTCCTGCGGATGGTTAGCTGCAATGGTTTTGTAATTGCTTACACGTTGAAATGTCCTCTTCAATTTTATAGGAAGAAGGAAAAATAATAACAGCAACATTCCTGAGGGGCTGTAATTTTCTTCCGGCGGGTAAAAGTTGTCCATTATGGTCAGGGTCAAGGAACACATGCAACCCCGTCATCAGGGCCGCGTGGTCGGCCACATCACAACCGCCCGTTACGACCAGTGGAAAGGCCCTGTCTGTTAGCACAACACGCAGCCAATCACCAGCCAGAGGCCCCAGCTCCTCGGTACATTCGCCCCCCCTAACCACGCCGCGCTCTAATTTAAGCACACATATTCCATTGAAATTACAGCATACATGCCCACCCTTCCCTGCAATTTACATGATTTGCACGCTGATGGGGTGAACTCAGACAATGCTGATACAGTGCACACGGAGGAAGTTTTCTTTTTCTTTGTTCTGAGCAGGTCAGAGGGACAATTCACATTTGACCTCAAGAAAACACGACAAAGAGCCTAAACAACAGTTTCATCAGGAGCGACCATTTGATTCTGCGCTGTCACAGAGTAATGAGCAGCCACTCTGGCGCTGGATTCATTTGCGCATATCAGATAGTACATGAGATTACCTCCTGAGCTGCTTTCTGAAACTAGAAAAAACGATTCCAGTCAGATGTGCAACAAAAACAAAGTTGACATTTGCAGCAACAGCAAGATGATTCATTCTGAAAGCTTAATGTTTCTGGTAGTTTGATAAATGTGAAACTTTGCATAATAAAACTTTACGAATGATCTTCGACATAAACATTAATAATTGGAATATGATTTTCATGCTGCAAATTTTTTACTGCTACAAAAACAACCAGTATGTCAAGTTTCTCAAATACAAGTCGAATACCCAGCGTTCTGACTCTGACTTCCAGTATCTTGCTGGTTGTATCAATGGGACTGAGTTGATCTTTTTTAGAGCTTCAGGTATTTTGTGACTATGTGCCTTCTGAAGGGTGTCGCTCATACAAACATCATTTATTATTTATGTGATTGGGACAGTGAGGGTTAATCAACAGACATGACACAAGTGTAAACATGCCAGATTATAGCCAAGGCTAATTTCCATCCATAGTCCCATGGGTTAGGGTCACGCAGGGGTACAGTACAGACCAGTGGCGTAAATATCGACGGTGCAACCGGGGCCCAGACACGGTCAGGGGCCCATGAAGGAAGAAGAAAAAAAAAAAAAAAGCAGCTGTCGAGAAATTGCTACATGCTCCGTTATTGTAGGGAACAGCTTGGGGCGGTTGCTAAGGTAACGCTGAGTGGCTGGTATGGGAGGAGGAAAAGATCATTTGTCCAATCACGTTGATACCTGTCGGTCATGAGGCGCGATGGTGTGAGGTGAGTTGTTTCTCATTTCAGCAAGAAAAAAAAAAGCAAGTCGATGAAAATTCACGAGAAAACGTAGCATCACGTTTAGCGTTAGCCTAGCCTCTCTTAAAGGGCTGTGCGTGTGTGTGTGTGTGTGCGTGCTGCGTGTAGCGTGCAAAAGGTGCACTTGTGTTTTGGGCGGGGGTGGGGGCACAAAAATTATTTGCACCGGGGCCTATACCCATGATGTTACGCTAGTGGTACAGACAATAAAAATACAATCAAAAAATCAAAACCTTATATACAATTTCCTGAAAATACATTCAACATTCACATTGTACACTTATATGCAATAACTACACTTTTAACATCTATACAATATTAATAAATATAATATTAAGATATCAATCTTCACAAAATGGTCCCAATCCTAATTTGTAAAAACACAATTTCCAGAAATTACTCATTAGTACTAAAATGCCCACTAATAATAGCAGCTTTGATTTAACCATAACCAGTTTCAGTGCAGTTAATTTGAAAAGTCTGATAAAGTTTGAAACATATCTGGGGGATATTTCTCTCAGGAGCTGGTGGGAGCCAAACAAGAGCTTAAAGGAGAATGAATATTGACTATAGTAAACATAATATATAAATAATATTGAATAGACTCACACCAGCAAGATAGAAATAGAAATAAAAAGCCTTTGTTGTCATTGCACCATAAAATTGCAAGGTCAGAGACACAACTCTAAATGAATAACATTGTCTCTTTGTGTTTCTATAAATAGACCAACACATCCACTACAACTTCATCAAGCATCAATATGTCAGTGTTTGTGTTTTACATGATTGCCAACAATTTAATCTGTTTTAAAGTCATGTTGTTTGTTGATGTCACATCTCTGGTGTTTGTCTTCCATTCATTGTCTCGTCTGCTCTTTTCTCAAGTCAAAACACAACACACCCAGACAAACATGTGTGAATATTTGCCGGTGGAACAAACTGTCAATCAGAAGGTAAAAAAAGTTGCTCATTGTGGGTTTTGGTCATGCAAGAGTACACCGCTTTAATCTAAAATATGAGCGTGCTGGCTTGTGTGGGATGCCACTTGGCTGCATCGACTGTGCAATCCAGAGTGGAATTTTACAGGTGTTGTGGGAATGTGAGGCTCCTCTCGACAAAACAAACTGTCTTCATACCTACACACAGCCTCCAACTTTCATAGTTGTTGTTGGACCTGAAGTTAATCTTCATATTTCGCTCTGAGGCGTTGACAGCGAGCACCATCGGGATCTCACAGGCGCTGTATACATAATAGCTGCAATGAAAGACATAATGGACAAGCTAACACACACACCTTACCTGGGAATGCCTTGAAAAACACACACTGCTGCGCCGCGTGGTGCATCTTGGGATAAACAGTGGCAGTGATGAGTCAGTGCAGCACGCTAGGAACCTGTGTGGTGAAATGTGCTGTGGTGTCTCGGTATTTTGACAGTGTGAGACTATCTGATCCAGACGTATTTAAAGGTACCTGACTATTTTTATGAGGCTTCATTTAAGCGTTCAAATATGAGGACTGGATTCAACGAGTGTGTGTTTTTATTTTGACCCAGACAAAGACACCGACAAAAAAAAGTGTCTAATGCAGAAGTGTATTCATATTCTGGACACCAGGGACGAAAAAGTCATTCAAGATTTAAAAAAAAGAGTTGATCTTTGGTGAATTTAATCTTTCACCACATGTTGCAGTTATTGAAAAGTGATGGATACATGATTTAAATAGTTAAAGGGACAGAAAACAATTCATTCAGCTAAAAACAGCGACTGCACACACTCGGTAAAAGTCATGCTGCTACAGGTTGAGTTTTTTTTTGCTGTGTAAATTACATTTTGCAACCAAATTACATTTACATTTAAATTACAGCCAACTTGGAAGTTAACAAGGTAAACTGAAAGGATTTTACTTTAGCTTATTTGAATATGCATTGTGATCATATTTATAACTGGACTTCATGACGCAGGTGGTTTGCACAGGCGTAGTTTGAGCTCTGGTATTAGGCTGGTTTTGGCAGGCAGATCTACCAACCACAGTCGTCGCTGTTTCTCAAGCACTTGTTTCTGTTGTTATATCATTGGACTGGTCTGTCTGCGATAATGTACGTTGCATAATGAGTGATCCCTGCCAACCTCCTTTATGAAATAAAGGAGTTATGAAAAAAGCTGGCATCCATTGAAAATTACTTGTGGCTAAAACAATCAGATGTTGTTCCCAGCTGAAAGTAATGGATTAACATTTGCAATAGCTATCTAATAGGTGTGGGTGGTCTGTTGGAATAGCTATTAAAAGTAATGGACAACATCTTAGAACAACTAGAGTATTAAAAAGTAAATAACTGAAACTTCAACTTTCCACTCACCCAACTGTTGTGCAAAACACTGACAATTCAATTCAATTCAATTCAATTTAATTCAGAGATGACAAACCTCCACCGAGCCACAGTCCAGCTGTACCAATGCTATAAACTGTACAATGTTGCCTCTTGTGGTGAAATAGCAACAATAACTAATGAGCCTTGATCCCAACGAATTTAGGTATCGTGTGTCCCCTGTGTTTTTTTGGGCTCTGTGGGAGTCTTGGAGGTCGCAGAGGTTACAAAAAAGATGTAAAGTCTTTGACCTGCGGGGCACAAGGGCGACATGAGACGTCCTCGCCAACACAAATCAGATTTTGGACGTGCGTGCTTCGTAGAGGTCGTACTGAAGACGTGCTTGCGTCCTATGTCAGGTACACAGGCGCCACACCTGCTCTGTGCTTTTGATTTGCTTCGTACTTTGTGAGTGCGTCCCGCTGTGTGTCTGTCACCAACAGTTTTCTTCCCACAACAACAAAAGTAACACACAGCAAACACTTATGGCGCATTTACACTGGTACCTACTCGCTTCGCTTCGGATCACTCGGGATCAGCCCCCCTCGGTTGCATTTACATTGCCGAGGATAGTCCTTCCTCTGTGTAACTGGCCGTCATTCGTGATGTCATCTTTTATGCGATTCTTTAGTTTCTGACCGCGCCGTCCAGCTCCCGCTGAATTTTCTCATCTGTGACTAATGACAGAAAGGTTTGCACCTCGTACTGACTCCATGGGGCAGGATTTCTAACAGATGCTGTTTCTCTTCTTGTTGTTATTTCAAACACGTCTGCACTGTTTGCCAGAGATTTAAAAATGGCGTGTTTGCAGGGACAGATTACGCGCCACACAGTGATGATGCAACAATGCAGTGACGATTCTGACCAATAAGATTTTAGTACCTGCTCCGACCTGACCAGGTACTTTTTTTGGAACCACAGGAGAGGAGGTATGAAAAGTTGTACCAGGTACCAAGTTCCAGGTACTTTTTTGCCAAAATATGCCAAAACCGAAATGAAGCGAAGTGAGTAGGTACCAGTGTAAATGCACCATTATAACACCTTACAGCACAGTTGTGTCCTCGCCAAAACGTGGGTGTTTGTAGAGTTTGTTAATCATGATCAACGTCCTCCATACCTGCTACGGCCTCAAAATTCTGTCGTCTGTGAATTTGTTTTAGTTTTTTGCAAGTACACAGCCCATAGACGTGAGTACGGTCGGTTGGAACCAAGGCCTAAGTTACAAAACCATTTTGTTTCAGTTTTTTCTTTTTGGACATCATACCAACCTCTGATCTTGCCATTATTTAAAAACTTGTTTCTTGGGTAATTTCTCCATAAAACAAAAAAAGACACTGAGATCTGATCAGTAGTTTTTACGTAATGTTGCTGAAAACTGAACATGGGTAAAACGTGGGTAAAACCTCACTTCCTTGATGAAAGTAAAAATGTATTTTCTCAAACTTAATAGCATCAAGAAACATTTAGTTCATCATCCATCATAATGATAATCAACACTGTACTTTACTGTGGAGACGGATCAGAGCTGATGGGAACCACTGACCCAGACATTACTCCACGACAGAGTCATAAGCGTCTTTATTTTGGACTCATGTCAATATGTCAAACACGTTTGTGAGTAATGAAACGTGGCGTTTGTCCAGCACCAGCGCACCACACTATGAACATCACGTTTACAGTTCAAGGCCAGCAGTTCAACAGTGATGTGGTTCAGTCATTTGCTCAGGTGTGTTGAAGGCACCACAATGGTACGGCATCGCACAGTAAGTGCTTTTGAATGGGAAATTGTTCATTGTCACACAAGATGGAGAGCTGAGGGGGCTTTGGCATTTGAAAAGGCCATATTTGTGGGCCTCCTCTGTGAGTGTTTACCTTCAAGGACAAATGAAGCCATTGAGTCCATGCGAGCTGTGAATGAGCTCCTTCTACACACACGGGCTTTTTGAATGCACATCAAAACAACCTCAGCAAACCCAGGGACACATTCCTCAGGCGTTTAATGTGAGGGCAAATAGGCAACCACTTCAATAAAATACCTCTCCGATGGAATTGCATAAGTCAAAAAAGCAAGCTCTGGCCAGACCCGGGGTGAAACTCGGGGAAGTGCGTTGGTTGAAGCTTTACCTGAAGTTTTTCAGGACTGTTTTTAAAGAACGGGGATTTATTGTGCTGACAGGTTTACGGCGAACATACATGCAACTAGTATGCACAGGTACAAGAACGTGATTGAGAGGAGGCCGAGGCCGCCCCTTCAGAAGACGTTAATCAGTGTCACCACCTCAAAGCAGAATACATTCATCGGATCTTTGTAAAATACATAGAGGAAGAAAAGAAAACATGTCTATTTTTACATCTTTTTGAGGTTGAAAAGACAATAACAAGTTGAGCCCTGCGAAGGCCATCCTATTTTAATTATATTGTACCAAAGCTCCCCCGCCCCATCTCCCTCCCCTTTCCGCAACCCCTTCCCTTCACAAACACACAAAAGGGCATCACATTACACGCTACCATCTCCGCTCCCCGCGCCATGTAATTATACAATCGGCAGAAAACATTTATTTTTAGGGTCAGTAAATGTTTGACTTCTGCTTGTGTGTATGCAGCTCAGAGAACAGGCAGGGGTATTTCACTATAAATTTTTAACAACTCCAGCTTCATTGTCCAGTTTGGGGATTTTATGATGTGTAGGCGTTCACTTGAGTTAAAAGCGTTTCCAGTTCCAGCATCATCCAAGAAAAGACGCACAGCACAGAGTACTCAGTATAACAGGTGTGACTAGTTACAGCTCCTTTGGTTACTGTACAGTTGGTGCATTTTTATAACAACAATCATGGAAATCTGCGCATTAGCTGGGAATCAAAGCGATACAGTAATATTTTAACTCTGTATTTTATTGAAATGATGACGCATTTCAACAGTATTTAGTGTGGAGATCTCAGATTACACTGGTCTGATCAAACTGAAGCAATAATTCATAATGGTTTTTATTGTGTTGAAAGTTTGGTTGCTTCCAGTGTTGGACAGAAGTTAATGCAAAAGCTTGATTGTGTCATAAAATAATAATTAATGACCCACTAGGGCTTTGCCATTATTTCTATTTCATTTTGCAGATTCTTGCATTTTGCTTTCATTTCATTGGAAATCTGATCATGAAGTATATTTTTAAATCCAGAACTCTCTGAAGCTGGCAAATTCATCTTTGAGTCATTGGGATTGGTTGACAACTCTATTGAAGCCTTAAATACATAACATATTATGGCCAAGTTGTGCTTTGGGGAAAGTATAATCTTAGTCATTGTGCCTCTAACCTCTCTATGAGTAACTCACATACTTTACACATGAGTGTGTTGGGTATAATGGGAATATTTTGACTTGTCACTCCTACAACAGATACTGGACATGTCCCGATCAGTGAAGAAGATCCGTGGAGATACAGTCATTGTTATTTTTTAAAGAAAAGACAACACAACAAGACCAAGTCACGTTTTTTTGGTTCTTCACTGAGGCAGAATCACAAGCAGCCTCTTCACGTGATGTAAATGTATCCAACTATCAAGCTTTATCTGTGTAGTTCAAGCCTGATGCAGCTTCTTCCTACATAAGCACATAAATGTGGATTCATCCGCCACTGAAAGTAGTTCCGAACAAATGCACTATTTAACTGTCAGGACAAAGTAATCTTTTATTTGTTTTTCATGGTCTTTATTTAACATTACACCAAATGTGTACTGCAACAGACAGAATACAGCACCTCATGGGTTTGTGTGTGTATCGGGTGCTACAACAGTACACAAAACATACCAAATGTGATTGATTCCTTATGAAAAATGTTTTAATCTTTGAGAGTAAAGTCTAAAAACCTACTTTAAAGAAGAGGCATGTGTCATGACTTGTATCAAAAAGGTTCAAGAACAGTAACTATTGTATTTTATATTTATTTCATTTTCATAGTTGTGTTTATAGTTGGTTAAATATTTTATACTTGATGCATTTGACTACAATCAAGTGAACATATTAAATATAAGTTTGCACTTCTTGTTTGCTGCATAACTTTCTGTCTTGTGAGTTTTGGATGGTGATTACCCGGGAGAGTCATTCTTCTCGTCAGTATCGCTGGCAGCAAAAAAAGACAAGACTGCACATGGTTTATCCGATTATTTATTACTCAACATTGTTCATCAAAGACTTATTTTGATGTGAAATGGGACAAAGAGTGAGATGGGATAATGCTGCTGCTGCTGCTGCTGCTATAGGCTGTGACTTGCCTTTCTAACGTCTTGCTCTCCTATTTTCTGATGGCAGACTATTTGCGGTTTCACTAACTTTACAACTAATTGTTGGAGGTTTGATCAGGCATGATGGCCGCGGTGCCAGTATTAGGTAATTAGCACACGTTACATCTGAGAAGCACATGCGACCCGGAGGGCAGCACTCAGCCCTCGCCTCGATTTTGTTCTCGCAGCCACATGATCACCCGAATCGAACTGTTTGCAAAAGTCGAGGCCTTATCTCGGGTTTAGAATAAATTAAACATTTGCAAAAGGAATTATTGAATCTGGTGATATGCCAGTTTTTAATCTAATCTCCAGCAAAGATTGAATGTGTGCCAGTGATGTGTTTAGTCTTATCTAATGGTGCCTATAGGTGCCCGACTATCAAAGGAGTTCACTGGAAGTGAATCACCTCATGTATTCATCCAAGTTTCAGTTAAAAAATAATACTTTGTACTTTGTTGTTGAACTCTAAATCTAGGAAATAAAAATAAAAATGTGGATCTTTCTGACACAACACACCCACGGTTGCGGTTACGATGACTCAGATGTCGGCACTACACTACAGTGCAGCATTTTCACTCTCATTTCGTCTGACGTGGATAATTACGCAGAAGCATCCAGAATATTCAAGGTATACAAAAGATTTTCTAAATGATTTACTGCCTGATGTGTGAACAACACCAATGATCTATTTACCTGCTGTAACCTGGGAGCCCCAGACAGCCTCCAACGCATGTTTTTAAATTAATCAAACGCTTTAACGTGTCCTTTAAGCAGAGAGCACAAACCTCTACGAAGGCATAATCCACATCTGATCTTGCCTCACATTGTAGAAATTATCCTTCTGTGTAGATTTTCAACAAAAAGCTATCAAGGTTATGAATTGAGTAAAAATTACTGTATTTTCCGGACTATAAGCCGCTACTTTTTTCCGACGCTTTGAACTCAAACACCAGTGTTTCTCATGTATCGGTGACACGAAGCTCGTTAGCTTTTTACAAGCTAGCAAGCTCAATGCCGCCGATACATTTTGCCTCGTCACATCAGACCCGGTCAGAGTGGACCACATGAAACTGTTCGAATAAATTCAATAGGGGCTTATAGACAGGTGCGCTCAATAGTCCGGAAAGTACGGTAATGAAGATCTATTCGTAAGTTTTTTCTGTAATGTTGCCAACACACAGACAAACCAAAAAACACACAACCTTTGGCTGAGGTAACAAACAATCCTCACAAACCTGTTACTGGAATCCAGCCCGTCAGATAGTTTGTGGTTTATCTGAAGAGTGCAACACTGTCGTCTATGTTAATTAAAGGTGACTTTTGTTTTGTTCCCACGGACGTGTTTTGCAAGCCTTAATGCTGAGTGGATTAATATGTAATGCAGTGTCCACTCAAGAAACATCACGTGATACACGACGACCCTTGGTGAAGACCTGACATAATCTGTAAACTTTCTTGTTGCGCAAACTTGTTCGGATGCTCTTTGTAAAAAAATTTAAGTAAATACCAAAAAGGTTTTACCCTTAAGCCCTTCTTCACTTGTTTTAAATTGGTCAGCAGCTTTGTTTGGTCTGTGCTGCTTCATTTGACACCAGTTTTCTATCTGTGTTGTTGATTCTTACAAACAACCTGCAATTTTCAGGCAGGAGACTCTTTCAAGGTTAAAGACCAAAGGTGAGCTGCCCCTCGGCTTTGGAAAGACCTGCCTGAGGAGCTCCACCTGGACGAGTTAACTCACCACCCTTACTACATTTTTTTACTTTATTTTTACTAGTTTTACAGTTTGGGTTTGAAGCAGCTTGAAATGTAATCAAAGCTAATCAAAGAGAGCCGCTGCTGGATGAGTAAAATGTGCTCTTCCTCATTTTGAGTTCAGCAGGATATTAATCAGCCACAGACAAGAAATCACTTGCATGGGGCAAGATATTTTACTTGGTAGTCACTGTGTACAGTAAACATGATTGTATTTAGTGGTCACTGAGCTTTTCAGAATAAAATCATCGAGCCTGTCATGTTCTACCTGGAAAACACCTCTGTTTCATATTGTCCTGACGTTTTCCTAACAGTGCAAATGAGATTTACTTCTATTGTCATTCTTGATTA
The DNA here is from genome assembly GCA_900323345.1 of Pseudochromis fuscus. Taxonomy (NCBI): domain Eukaryota; kingdom Metazoa; phylum Chordata; class Actinopteri; family Pseudochromidae; genus Pseudochromis; species Pseudochromis fuscus. Next base: position 61,298 of record OOFC01051515.1, read on the forward strand.
GTTGGAGACAGAGGGACCTCAGGGGCGACAGCTTCATTACTGCCACTTAGTGTTTGGTGTTGATGGGAGAAGGAGGTCGAGGTGGGGCGGGGGGTGTTTTACCAAAGATGCTATCAGATGACGGACTATTTACTTCCATTGGTGTTTTCCGTAATTAAAGAGTTGGCCTTTACTAAAAGCCACTAATCACTTCAACAACTGCGGTCCTTCAGTGGCCTCTCAGCGTGTCTCCTTTAACTAAGAAAACATACAAACAATACGCATCAACCCAATGCCATCTGAATATGAAACTTTTATATCAGATCATTTCTCCACAGCTAATTACAAGACGGATCTGTCGTCTCTCTAATGTGTTTTGAATAACATCTTTGAAATACGACACCGCCGCACCAAAAATCTGCAGCCTACGGGAACGCCGTGCCTAAAAGGAAACCACCGAGAAGCCTTGACTGTGTTAAGCTGGACAGCTTATCTACAACACATCTCCAGGGCTGCTTAAAAAGTCTGCAATTGCAGGTTGTCACGTATAAAGAGATGATGAGTTAAGCTGGGGCTGCTGGAACGTAAAGGCTTATTTCAAAGGTTGCAATTTACATCAAACATCGTTCTGGCATTATGATCCCTCTCCATCCATAACTTGGTTTTAATTTTTTTTTTTTTCGAGGAAGTTTGCAAAATACTTTAAAATCAAAGAGGATGCAGACAAATGACGACGAGCAAATGAGTCCCAGTTACTTTATTTTCTGTCATCACAAGTCAAATAATTGTTTCTTTATAAAACCAACTGATTACAATGTTACTATATCCTTACATGTATGTCAAATATCCTGAGAGATTACTGAATGTAGCTACATTTATTTTCATATCATTTACAAACCTCAAAACAACATCTACTTTGTCCCTTAAGCAAAAGTAATTGATATATATCATTATATTACTGAAATATAATTCAATGTTATTACTGGACTACTTTTTCTATTGTCAGCTGGGATTAGCAACATAATACCGTCCAATAAGCTGCTCATAGAGAAGCTTAAAACACGAGGAAACATAACCTCCGTCACGCCGGGGACAATAATATCTGGGACAGCGATTTGTTTTCTGTTGTGCAACGCGATACATTCAGAGCGAGCCGTGTGATGTCATTTCCTCTCGGTGTTCAATTTGGCAGAGTTGTGGGAGATTAAAGGTCCAATATGCTTCCTGTGCCTCTGAAGACACATCCATGTCCCCCCTCTAATTTTCCTCCTCCTGCCTTTTGCTTTGTGCTCAGATTGGAGCCTTTGAAGTGGTGAAGCTCGTCTGCTCGTGATGTGGATGCATGTGTGTGTGTGTGTGTGTGTGCTTTTTTTTTGTGCATGCATCAGCACTGGTGTGATAATACAAAATATAAGAGTTCAACAAAAGGTAGGTTTCCTCTCGTCCTCATTCCCATGTAACACAATGCAGGCGGACAATGGAGCCGGGCTCAGTCACTGTCATTATCCATCGAGATTCACTATGAGCTTCAGAAACCTGAACCCGGCTCTCATCCCTCCAGTGACTCCACCGAAGAGGTAACTTCAGGTTTATCTGTATGATCGTCAGTGTAAGGTTGCGTATGAATATTGTGTGTCTGTATGTATGTTTCTTTGTACGTTTGGGAACCCGGTTGTTGAAACCCCTGTACACAGTTGCAATAAACATTAAGATGTGTGTCAAAATGTACAAATTTTCAGATGTTTGCAATAAACAATTCAACTGAGATTAATTTAAATAGCTCAGTACAGCTAATTTTATTATTTTATATAAGTGGTTCCTTCACTTTCAACACAGAAAGCCACTTTTAATAAGGTTCAAAATTATTCAACCCCCCTGAACAAAATCCCTCTTAAGACCACATTTGCAAATCTGGTGTTGTCTCAAGCACACTTCATCAGTGAAATACTTGGACTAGCTTGACAGTGATTTGATGGCATGTTAGAAAAATGACCCCCCTATTAAATATGACTAAATACACTTAAAAAAAAACCCACCCTGCCTGCAGTGAAGCATGGCTGAGGCTTGGTGATGCTGCTGTGCTTGCTCTACAGTGTGAGGAGAGCTTCGATGGATGGATTCGCTATAGTATCAGGAAATTCTTGGAGAAAATGTCATGTGTGAGGAAGATGAAGCGTTGGCATCATTGGACAGTCCAACAGGACAACGATACCAAGATTACCTCAAAGGCTTGGTTTGAGAAGAAGTCCTGGAAGACTCTAGAGCAGCGGTAGCCAACCCTGGCCCTCGAGGGCCCCTATCTGGCATGTTTTAGATGTGTCCCTCTTCCAACACACCTGATTCAAATGACCAGGATCGTTATCAGGCTTCTGCAGAGCTTGATGATGACCTGATCATTTGATTCAGGTGTGTTGGAAGAGGGACACATCTAAGACATGCCGGATAGGGGCCCCTGAGGACTGGAGTTGGATACCCCTGCACTAGAGAGGCCATCACTGTTGCCTGACTTGAACCCCTTAGAAAATCCCTTGTGGGATTTGAAGAAGACAGTTGCAACATACAACCCCAGGCATATCACTGCACTGGAGGCCATTGCCCAGGAGGAGTGGACTCAGATTCCTCAGGCATGTTGCCAGAAGGCCTGGGTATACATCACGCTTGCAGCAGTTCATAACAGCAAATTGGTGCTCGACTAAGTATTAAAGATGCTTCTTTAAATTTATCTGAAATTTCCCTTTTTGTTTGTACTAAACAGCTACATTTGATTAAAATGATACCGAGTGACTTTCCTCTATCACCACAGTGCTGAAGTCACTACCTTCAATAGACTTGGACTTCAAGTTTTATTTTAATATTATAAACTCAAAGTATCATTTTTAGACTTAGAAGAAACAAACAAATCTCCAAAATTAGCATCACAGTTGCTTCTCTTCTGCCCTCAGGTTTTAGCATCATGTTGCGTGCTGAGGGAGAGGCTGTTAGCAGGAGCTTGGCAGGTTTGCGACTCTGCTGACAGACATTAAAAAGCTCCCTGATCTGATAGCAGCCCAGGCTTTGATTAGTTAAATTAAAACAATGAATCTGTAACGAGCGCAAGAAAGAATTCAAAACACAGACACACACAGAGAGAAACAGAGAGCTCTGAGGCAGATATTGATAGGGAGGTTTAATTGCAGCATCCTGCAGGGACAATGTGGAGTCCAAACACAAATGCAACACATTCCTTTATAGCTGAGTGGATCTGAATGTGGGTTTATTATTTGTGTACATTTCAGTGTAGCGTGTCAGTGTAGAGGAAAAAATACAGGTGGGTGTTTTTCACAGCGGTAATCCAGTGAAGCAGTTTGAAATTGTCAGTTGCAAGGAGATTCTTTCTGTTTCGCTTTATCAAATCTAGTTTCACTTTTCATTTCATTATGCAACATCTCACCTGTTTCTGGTGTCGAGATCCTGACACTTTTTTTTTATATGTTTACAACCTTTTCTGTCCTTTGATGTTTGCTTTTTTCTGTGAAAAAAAGTTTTGTTACATCCCAGAATACATCATTTGAATATTTTCCACAGCTCATGGTTTGCAGTTTATCAAACCGCATCTCTTTGACACCAGAGAAAAGCAAGAAACATGAGCTTTTTCAGTGTTTTCCTCCATTGTTCCCGCAGCAGTTATTGTAACAACAAAGCTTCAAAAACAGGGTCACCTTCAGCATCACAGTCCATGAGGTCACTGAATACAGCTTTGAGCCATGTGCTTTTTCTGTATTTCTGATTATGTGTCTTGTTAAATTTTCATAGACACATTCCCATTGACTTGTGCGTACTCTGTTAATCTAAACAGCAGCAGCTCTCCCACATACCTCCGTCCTGTTTGCTGTGTTTTAGTGCCCAGATGGATTCTCAGGTGGCCTCCTTTCAGCAGGTCAACAAGACCTCACAGGAGATGATGGCAGCCCAGTGCCCACACAGCCGAGTCTCGGCAGCCAGTAAGACAATAATACAAGAGTCAACCCTCACAATGCAAGTGGCCCCCTCACAATGCAGGGCTGCCATTAACAAAGAGCGTGGGACTAAAGCAGCAATCAATGCAGGACTCCCGATGAGGCAGACCAGAGCTGTGCAGACGTCTGGGCTGGGGATTTAACCAGAGGCCTCGGGCCATCATACCTGACTGTAGGCAACCTGAGACACAAGGGTGGGGGTGGAGGAGGGGGAGACGTGGAGACTTTTTGAGGATTGAATGAATTGTAGTCAAATCTTCTGAGAAAAAAAAAAATCTACCTAACAATTAAAAACAGCTATTGATGATTTAGCCTGCGTTTTTGAGGATTACTGAATGAGGGTTCAGACTAAGCATGGAGTCAACGGGATTATTTTGTCTTTCCTGATACTGAAGTTTGAATTTTATTTTGAAATTCAAAATAAAGAATAATTACCGTAAGTTTCTGGACTATAAGCTGCTACTTTTTTCCGACGCTTTGAACTTAAACACGAAGCTCGTTGGCTTTTTACAAGCTAGCAAGCTCCGTGCCGCCGATACATTTAGCGTCGTCACATCAGACCCAGTCAGAGTGGACCACATGAAACTGTTCTAATAAATTCAATAGCAACTTATAGACGGGTGCGCTCAATAGTCCGGAAAATACGGTAATTAACATTAAGTTAGGTTTTAGCTTTGAGACTTATGCATACACTGTATATATGAGATGGACATATTCATGAGTTTGGCATTTGAATGACATCATGTTGTTTTTTTGAAACCAGAAGTGACCATATTTAGATATGAAGGGAGGGGTGAGGAGGCGGGTCTGACCCTTGAACCTGAGGACACTGCCTAATATGTATGAGTTCATCAGTGAGTGAGTCTCCAAACCACCTGTAAATCATTAAAGAGCAGACCTGTCAATCAAACTGACCACGCCCCTAAATCTTCCTCTGTTTAAAGTCTAATATTAACTTAATGATGAAATAATTTTCAGATGGACCACATCACTGAGAAGAAGAGTTGACTTCATCTAATGACATCAGACTGACTTGTGGAAAATGATGAGAGAGTTTCATGTTTGAAGATGATTGATGAAGTGAAGCGAAATGGAGCCAGCATCTAGTGGCCATTGGTGGTATCACACGCTTTTGCACTTCTGCATTGACTCCACTGTTAAGACCCAGTGGCTACGTTCATCTTTTCTATCCAGTCTATATGTGCACACGTGTTAATTTAAATGTGCTATAAACCAGTGACTGTAAGTGTTGAATGAAATGAAGAGGTGAAAGCACAAAACTTGATTTCTACATTAAATTAAAGCAACATAAAGAAAATATAAACTCTACACAGGTTACTACTTCACTCTGTAAACCTACATTTCAGAGTAAATGTGTTTTCCACCTGTGTTCAGAAGAAACTGTCCTGATTACATGTTGCACAGAGCGTGACAAACACCAACTCCACCTCTGTCTTATCACAGAGCAGCAATTAAAGAAACAGGGAAGATTCAGTTGTCTACAACCCAAATATACAGATAATATCATTTGTTTGAAATACATAAACACACTTTAAAGACACAGGAAATGTAAACACATCCACAGCGGTAAAGGACAAAGGCTGAAAACGGGATCCGAGAGATTCCAGCTGTACTGTGAAGGCTGAACTTGTTTCAGATCACTTTGTGGGAAATCATTTCCGTAGTGAGCGCTGCTGTTCACAGCCTTCAGCCTTTTGGCAAAATTTCAGCCTTTCTGTGAGCAGCAAGGTGTTTGATGTGCGACTAAAGCCCAGGCAGGTGAAGGCTAAACTGAAGGAGGAGGTGAAAATGGAAACAAGCAGAAAATCAAACGGCGGCAGTTACAGCAGCAGCAGCGAGAAACTGTCAGATGGCGTAGAAACAAAGACGCACACAGTGTTGTGTAGCGTCAATGGGAGCAGGTCAACAAACAGCGACTGGCTCAGTTACTGTGGTTGTTAAAAAAAAAAAAGCTTTCTGTGTCATCAAGGTCATTCATTGGTCATTTGCCTGGACATTTAACAGAGTTCCTGAAAGAAATAAAGACGATAAAGAGAACAGGAAGTACCTGCTTGTGTCTTTGGAGTATTTGATTGTGTCAGACATGAAGCAGCTTGTACTACACTGTATCCCTGTGGTTTACTCACGAGTTGTTGTTTGAAAGTGAAATCTGGATCTGACCTGATTTACACTGAATGAAAATCCCACTTTCATTAGTACCGTATTTTCCGGACTATTGAGCGCACCTGTCTATAAGCCGCTATTGAATTTATTCCCACAGTTTCATGTGGTCCGTTTTGACCGGGTCTAATGTGACGAGGCTAAATGTATCGGTGGCACGGAGCTTGCTAGCTTGTAAAAAGCTAACAAGCTTTGTGCCGCCGATACATGAGCCACACGGGTGTTTAAGCTGCAGGGTTCAAAGCGTCGGAAAAAAGTAGCGGCTTATAGTCCGGAAAATACGGTAACTCTCAGAAATGACGATATGTTGCTCCAAGAAGACGAGCATAAAACAACATATAAAGTGATCAGTCTGACACATACACTGTATATCAGAGATGGACATAGTCAGTGTGATGTCTCCCATTGGTCTGTGGCATTTGAGATTTACCGTGTTGTTGTTGTTGTTGCTATTTTTTTTGAGCCAGAAATGACCATATTTGGATATGAAGGGAGGAGTGAGGAGGCGGATCCTTGAACCCGACCACACTGTTCAATGTATGAGACTCAAGTTCAGCTCTGGTCTCACTGAAGATCAATGTCTACTTCACTATGAACTGATTTTCAGAGTTAACTTTAGCTAATGACATCAGAATGACTTATTATAAAAGAATGACTGAGTATTTCATGATTGAAAATGAGGATTTTTGAATTGAAGTCAGTTGGAACCAGATTTTTTTTAAACCAGCATCTAGTGGCCATTGATGGTATTGCACTATTCTGCACTTCTTCATGGACATCCATCTTTCATGACACAGTCTATGGTCATACAGGCATCACAAGACTTACAAACATTAGTTAATATTATGGATGTTGTTTGCAAATCAAGCAAATTATGAAACCTGAAAAAATTGTTTCGAGGTGAATTTATTTCCAAAATTTATCCTTGCAGGGTTTTATTTTTTCTACACGCCTCATGTCTGCACTAATTCTGACACATACTCTGGCAGGAAGTGGCAGCAAGTGAAGACAATGCTAACACAGCTCCGAATAAGATAAATAATAATAATACTAATAAACTTTATTGATAGAGCACTTTTCTAATCAAATGTTACAAAGTGAATTACATTGATAAAATACAGCGCATATAAAGAAAGAGAAATAAAATAAAATAAAAATACAGTAGTGCGCAAGGCAACACAGTAATACAAGTAATACAAGGCAATAATTTGAATTGAAAAAAAAACATGACTGTTAAAATTTGTTAAAAGAGAGAGGAACCCGCTTTAAACAAGTAGCATTAGCATAAAATATAAAATTAAGAAATGTTGTGTGACACTCCTGCTGTCTGAAAAAAAGGGTTTATTGAACATCCTGCTGTTTTCTCCTATGATACAACAGATTTAGGTGAACTGACCAACAAAGCCTCAGCCTGATCTCTGGAGTTAAAAAATCATTTCATATTTTCCTTTATTTTTCAACCCATCCGATTTGTTTTCTAACTACCCACATGCACACATCTATCACTTGATACATTGTTCAGAAATTGAGGGAAAATAACTTTTAATTTGTATGTGTCCAAGTCTCACTTCAAAGCCCAGCGACCAAGATGTGTGACATCAGTGCAGCAGTCTTCACTCGTCCCTTTAACTTGTTACATGTTGTCATTTTTTTTTTAAAGTAGCTCCAATTTTCTGATACATATTTTCACTAAATTGAGTAAAAGCATGTTAAATGATAGAAAATTTCAATATATACAAATGAAACGATGATATTACATTTGTGCGAGTCACAGTGAAACTCGGCATGATAACCATTTCTACACACTGTCATCTAATCAACATGGCTGACATGGCCGCTGAATGAGCATCTGTTGGTGTTTTTTTCACAGCCTATATCTAAAAAAAAAAATAACGCCGCAGCAGCTTGTAGCTATTTTTGTTTCCATTTGGACTGAGATAGCTCATCACTGCAAACATTTATTCATGCATTCATATTACTTAAGCATGTATAAACACATTAGCTTTTTCTTGTTCACTGCTTAACCTATAATTTTGTGAAACCACAGTACAATGCGTGTGTTAGCGGCGCCACGCTCCGCTTCACATCTGCTGTTTTATAGCCAGCTGCTAAGTGCTGGTGACCAACAGCAAGAGCTGCGAGCGCTCAGGCTGATGTGCATACTCGTGACCAATCACATCTGTCACAGTCGCAACATTCTCCGGGGTCAGATCAAGGCACATTGATATTTCATGTGGCCTATTTCTCCAGAGCATGTCGCAAATTATACAAATTTTCACATGGTAAATGTAGTCTGCGGCAGAATTAGAGCGGTCATACTCCCTCAATTTTTCATCTCGGATATCAAAATAAATTGCACAGTGGTTGCGAGTTGTATTAGAAGATGCAGCTCCATACAGAAGATGCTATAGCAGGCAGGCAGTCGCAGTGTGACCCTAACTGTCCTGTTAACTATCCACACAATCACAGTTTTGCGAAGTAGCCCTTCCTGGGTCAATTCTCCCTCTTATGGCAAATGACAAAAATATGGTAATATGCGTATTGATATGGGACTAAGCACCTCCTGAACAAGCCCTAACAATGCTCTCACCCTGACCCTAATGTTTATCGACACAATTATCCTTCTATCTCCACATTTGGACTGTACACTTGGACTACTTATTTGTCCTGTGTAAAAGATGAAAGCAGGTGAAAAGAGTGGTGAGGGGGGAGGGGGGAGATGGGGAGAGAGAGTCAAAGAGTTTCATTTGTAGGAGAGGGGAGGTATTATGAGCACATTTATCCAAAATTGGAACATAATGAAGAAAGATTAAAGCCCTCCCAGTATTTTAGATGGTCCAAATGGACAACCAGTCCCATAGTTGACAATGGACCACAGAGAGTCCCAGACACTATTATGTGCCACAAATGAGAGAGCGACAATGTGAAAGCCTCTTTGCAAGATAGAGGGGAAGAAACTTGAATAAGGTCTACTTGTGCACATCCCCTTTCATACATTTTGTGTTGTGGTGACAAGACAAGAGATAAGCGCTCAGTGTCTTAAATGAAGTAAAAAAAAGTGTAAAGAGGCTTTTACATCAGCCATTACGGCCATCATTATACGCCACATTTGCAAGTGGCGCAGCTCCAACCAGGCGAGTCATGCTGACCTCTTATTCCCCAACAAACATGCAGGTGGACCTGCTCCATCAGTCCATGCTGCCCCTGATCGACTGATAAAAAATGTGTGTTATTAGTTCTGTTTTTCATTCTTGAATGAATCGGCTCCTGTGAACTGAGGGTTGCACATGACAGCCTGAGCATTTTGTTCAGTGAGGCTAGATGGGAACTACAGCCCCCATCACCTCCACCTAAGCTGGGAAAATACAGACAACCGGGTCACAGAAATTCTGTCACAAGTTATTGGGCACCTAAGAGTGTGGGAAATCCTACGGTGCAATATTATTCTCTGTAAATCTCAAACTGTGAATAACACAAGCCAAGCAATTTAAGCAGGAAGGTCATAGCAAAGTAAAGCAGGAAAATTGCCAGGAAAAAAAAAAACAGGCTTTTCTGAGAGAGTGAAATAGATGAGAGATGAAGGGAGATGAAAAGTTGACGGGCTACCCAGGCAGGTCTACAAAAAGTAATGAATATCCCTTGGTGTGGAGCGATTTTGAGGAACTGTCATTCTGAATGAAGTGAGATAAAAATTATATTTCACCCAGATAAAAAAACCAACCATTACAAAAGCAGAAAGGACATATGTCTGCCTGATGCTGCCCTTAATCCAAGACAAGGCCTGACAGCCTGCACCATCAAATGTCAGAGCCGCTGAAGCATCAAAACACTATGATTATACAACACATATAGCAAAAATAAAAACAGCGGCGCATTCAACGGGAAGAAACACAATTTGCGGATATAATGTCGGGTCTAAATTAAATCAAATCTCGAGCTACTTTCAATTATCTCCTTGTCAGTTTTTTGTCAAATGGAGACATGGAGGGTGAAAAATAGAGTCCAGCATGCAATTTATTATTATTCTGCGTTCTGGTAAGAGGTCTCTACGGAAGAGTATTAGGGCCACCCAGAAAAAAAATTAGAGAAGGTAGATTGTTTTTTTCATCATGCACTTCGAGAAAAAATTCGAAATGTCGAGAATAAAGTTGAAATATCGAGAATAAAGTCGAAATGTCGAGAATAAAGTTGAAATATCGAGAATAAAGTCAAAATGTCGAGAATAAAGTCAAAATGTCAAGAATAAAGTCGAAATGTTGAGAATAAAGTCGAAATGTTGAGAATAAAGTCAAAATGTCAAGAATAAAGTGGAAATTCAAAGTTGAGAATAAAGTCAAAATGTCAAGAATAAAGTCGAAATGTTGAGAATAAAGTGGAAATTCAATGTTGAGAATAAAGTTGAAATGTCGAGAATAAAGTGGAAATTCAATGTTGAGAATAAAGTGGAAATGTCGAGAATAAAG